>NQLW01000006.1:833432-867829 GCA_002312845.1 Kalanchoe fedtschenkoi
AAGCTGATGGTATTCTACAATTTCCCTTAGAAACCTGTTCTCCCGAGCATAAACTGAATTTTCATGTGCTAATCGAGCCTTCTCTGCCAAAAGAGTTTCCAACTGAAGGCGTATCTGTAACAGTAATTAGAAAAACAGGTAACTTTCTATATTCATATTTCATCTGAGACGCTTCAAGAATAATTCATTTCATAATCACCAACCAGTCAAAAGACAAATAACTGCAACATAAAACAACAAAAAAGCACTAATGCATACCATATCATCATCATCAGGATTATCACCCTTAGCTCGGGTATCTCGCAGCATTTTATTCTCTTCTTCTAGCTGTGAGCATCTCTCTTTTGCAAAAGCCAAATCAGCTTTGGTGGTTTTTAGCTCCCGCAGTAATAACTTTGCTTTAGCAGCTGTTGCCATCGCAACCTGCATTTGATACAAAATGTATTTCAATGACACTACACAGTATGCGACAAGTTTCGAAGGCCTAGCATATCACTCGACTGATAAATAACAATCACATGCACCAACCAACATCTGGAAGCACGCAAATTTAATGTTTTCCCTAAATTCCATGAAATTAATCAACTACTTGTGCGAGTGTGCAAATTTTGGTCTGAACTGGAAATATAATGGAACCAAACTGGAATAGACTGAACCAGATCCAAGTGATTGATTCCAGTCCAGGTCTTCAGTCCATCGATTTACAAGATTCCAGTTTTGAGTCCGGTCCAATCGGAAAATTTCAGTCAGACCCGTAACATACCTAAAACACTGCGGCGTTTTAATCTTGTTTTGCTTCTTTTAAATCCGGTCCAAATTGGTCCGGTCCTATCTAGAAACACATTGTAACTGATTGGTTAAGTGTTCTGATAAAAACCAGTCCAGTCTAAAACCAGATTTTCCGTCGGTTACAATCCGGTCTGATTTTCTGTCCATTAAAAAATAGAATTTCCGGTTCCGGTCCAGTCATGGTTTGGCTGATGAACACCCCTAATTACTGACTCATGGATTACCAAATTATATGTGCGTACAGTAAGTTAAGCATTACTAAAACTTCATATTATATTGTGTATTTCATCACATTCAATTAGTATATGAATTAATGGAGCAAAATAAAAAAGCTGGCACCTTACATCGCGAGAAGCCTTGAGTTGGGTTTCTTGAGTTGTTTGAATTTGTGGTTGGGAGGGTTGAAGTGGCTGCCAGGTTGTATGAGCACCAGATATCTGATTCTGTGTCTCAGAGTTCCCGCCTTTCCTTCTAATTTGCAGTTTACGAGTTTCCTGAATAATATCTGCAGTCCGATTCTCCACTATGGTCTTACCTTCCTGGAACAGGAAAACGATAATTCATGCAGCCAATAACATACTGCATATCACTGATAGTTAAAGGGAGATTCCATCAGGGTATCTTCTTGTTTGTATGCAGCATATTAAGAACACTAATTTGGACAAGTCTGGTTTGAATAGAAAAAGGACTTTTTAGAGGATCCATTAGTTAACAATCAGGAAGTGCAAAATTGCAAGGAACTAAGAATTAGGTTACCTCGAATGCTTTCTCAAAAGTGTCACCAATTTGATTAAGAGAGGTGGTGATTGCATCGAGCCCTTTGCGGAACCTGGGATTTTCCAATCTTCTAACACTATCAGTTGACTGATATGTCTTGTGGAGCTGCAGTCAAAGAAAATGGAAGACACATAATTAGAATCGAGATTTTCTGGTTATAGAACCCAAAGGGGACCAACTCATGCACTCAGTATCATAATTCATAATCAGTTGGACATCATAAAGATAGTACTGCAGGATCTACCTGGCTGCCAGAATCCGGCATCGGCAATCTCGTGCTGCCAGAAGCTTCAGAGTTTTTGGTACCATCATCATCATCAAGAATGGCTTTTGCTTTCCTAGCAAGGACACCCCAAAAGCCAGATTTGGACTCATGGATCATTGAAGTATTTTCATATGAATTAGAGTCCTGCGTTCTCAAAAGTCGCGGCATCAAAATATATTGAAGTAAAAGGCGTAAGCAAACAAATTCACCAAACACACCAATTAGGATAAATCTAACAGCTGACTGAATTTTTAATAAGGACCAGTGTCAGATACAGCAACTTATACCATGATTTGGGAAAAGAAAGTTTCAAGTCAATAAGTCTAAAATTATTTCCATAACGGTCGGATTTGTACCATAATTCAGAACGTGAGTAGAGGTTTTATGCACACATGCGCAAAATGGCCTAGAGTACATAAGCAAATGGCTCTTGATCACTTGTGCAAATTGCAGTGGACAAAAAGATTTTCATGTTTGATAGATCGTCCGACCTGCATGTAACTTATCAAGTAATACTGGATCGATATGTCAACATGCCTAACAGGACTCTCTGGATGTTAATTATAAGACCCTTATCTTGTAGCACTTTCAGTTATTTGAAAGAAAGTCAGTAAATTTCAGTTTATGGACAAAATGAAAATGAGAAATTAAAATAAAAGTGCAATCTAAACATGGTATTAGCTTGACTGAAAGAGGAAAGTATTAAAAGTCATAAAAGCCCAATTAACCAAGGAAAACCCTTAGCTGATTATTTGTACATTGAAGAGCAGCCAGAAATGAGGCAAAAAGAGTTAGGTTATGCATCCATGTAATCCCAAAATGTCTATCCGACATTCAAATCAACACTTGCAATACTGCTGCTTCAGAATCATCAATCCATAGTCAAACTGGGTAGCTCAAAACATAAAAGTCGAGGGAGGAGGCCATTATCAAGGTGAACATAACAAATATGACTATGGACTAAGAAAGCTTCAGATGGATCAGAGAATGAGAGGTTGGCGAGATGAAACGCGAACCTTGGATCTAGGACGATTGTAGGAAGACGAATCTCGATAAAACGCGGAGTCTCCGTATGCGGAGGAGAGAGAAGAATCTCGATGAGCAGCGGAAGCGCGAATAGCTTGAGCGGCCAGGGACGGAGCGGACGCATCCTCCTTTGCATCATCGCCGCCCGGGGGTTGATAAATCTCTTCCTTAAACGTTGCAGACCTAGTAATTCCCTGCTTCCTCCTATAGGCCATTTTTATCGATGTACAATCCCCCCACGATTAGGTAGATTCAGCACCACCACCGTCCTCCGCCACCTCCTCAGCCGTCTCCGTTGCGATCGCCAGTAAAGGTACTGAATTTTTTTCTGCGATCCGGAAATGAAAGAGAGAGAGACGGTAAATGGCGCGGGTGGTAAGGGAACGATGCGGCATTTCTAATGTGACTTGACTGGACTTTCAAGGTGTAATCCTGGCCGTTGGATTACAAGATTAAATATTGCTTGCTTTACGTTTAATAATATATTACGATTGGACGGTGAGGATCACTTTGAAGCCTAAAGTGATGGCTATGGATCTATATTAATTTTAGGGAAAATCCAGAAGAGATCTGACTATCACCGCTTATTCAATTGCGGTCAGAACTATCATAATTTTTAAAAAAGTGAAATAAAAAAATTAGATTGATTTCATAAAATAGAATTCATCATTATATTCCAAAATTAAAATTATTATAAGACTTA
Organism: Kalanchoe fedtschenkoi; assembly: GCA_002312845.1. Lineage (NCBI taxonomy): Eukaryota > Viridiplantae > Streptophyta > Magnoliopsida > Saxifragales > Crassulaceae > Kalanchoe > Kalanchoe fedtschenkoi. The sequence continues at coordinate 836,993 of NQLW01000006.1, forward strand.
GATTTGTATGTGAAAATTACATTATTTGGTTATAAAAAAAAGTTGTCTTCTTTATGTGTCCAAAACGATATAATTTATTTTAATAACCAAACGATGTAATTTTCACTCACAAATCTAAGTCTTCTAGTAATAATAGTTTTGGAATGTAATGGTGAATTTTATTTTAAAAAATCAATCCAATTTTTTTTCATCGCACCCTTTTTGGAAATCGTGGTAGTTCTGATCGCAATTGGATAAGCGGTGGTAGTTCATGGTCTATTTTAGATTTTATCCCTTAATTTTAAGAGAAAAATATTAAAAACTGGTTGCAATTATTGCAATTTAATTATTGTTTAAATTATCTTAAATTTTTTCAAAAAAATTATTTAATGAAGAGTTTTTGAAAGTATTTTAATATCAATAATGAACTCCTAAACTAATAAAAAAAATATTTCACAAAATTAAAACATTTCTCATAGTGGTGCGAGAGTCTGAGCAAGTAAAAGGACACTACCAGAATTCATATGTGTTGCGGATCAGCATTTTCGGATCATTGTCGGTTTATTCGAGGATTTACAGCGGATGAGAAAGGGTTATATCTTTAAAAAAACCTAGGCCGGGTATGTTTCAGAATGGTTTCAAAACGTTTTCGGATCAATTTGAGATTATAATTTTCGGGCTGGTTGTGGACCAAATACGGGTGACACAATGTAGGGATTGTTTCGGACCAACTTCAGAATAAATATCGGGCACAGTTTATATTAAATATTTGAACATTTTCGGATCCTTCGTGCATTTTTTTGTATAAAATATATCGGGCTTATTGTGTGCTTGTTTAGGATTTATAATAATTTCGGTTTCGTGTCGATCTAACTTCAAATTTGTTGTTTTTGGATAAATTTTCTGATTTTATGTTCTTCAAATATTTTTAGATATTATTTTGAATTTAATGTTTTCGATTTTATTTCGGTTTTGTCCTCATTGCAGTTTAGTTTAGATTATATTTCGAAATATTTTCGGATTTGCTTTTTTATTGGATCAATTTTAGATTTGTTTCAGATTTATAATACAATATTTTACTTTCGACTTTTCAGGATATTTACGGGAAGTTTTTAGGTTATTTTCGGAATTTTTTAATTTATCGGACCCTTTTCAATTTTGTTTTGGAATTAAGATTTTTTCAGATATTATATTTTATCGGATCTTTTTCTCAATAATTTTGGAATTATAATATTATAATTTAGTATAAAATTTTGGGTCATTTGGGGTGTATGATAGGATGAATTTCGGGTTGGGTAGGGATTTCGGGCTGCTTCCTTTCTTTTCGTACTGGGTTCAGTTTTTGTTTTAAATACCGCGTGAGGAATCTTATCAGGAATCCCTGGCATCCTGCGATTCCTATCATCATGCGGACGTTTGTAGTCCACTGAACGTCACATGCAGCACCAACCCCTCCATCAGCTACACGCCTATATCTTCACCCCTTCATCATCCGGCAATATCTTCATTTCATCTTTCCTTCACCTCCTCAAATCTGTTTGAAGTCATCCATTCACTCCTCCGGATCTGGCGCCGTGATCATTTCGTTCCGTCCATCATCTCCATCAATATGATTTTTCCATTGATTGAATATTTGAAGGTTAGTTTATTTTCATCTTGCAATTTTGAGTATTCATGTTATATATATCAGTTTAATTAAACAGATTTGATATTTTTTTCATGCAATTTTAGTTTGTTATTATAAATTTTAAAATTAGAAATAGTTACGTAATTTGATTTTGTAGATAAATTAGGGCTGCCACCGTATGGTGAAAACCGAACCAAACCAATTGAAGTTTAGTTTTAAAAAGATTGGTTTTGATATATAGTTAATAATTCCATTTTCAAACCGATCTGAAATATTAAAATTATTACGGTTCAGTTGTCGGTTTTGATAATAATATATTAAACTGAACCGAAAACTAAATAATTAAAATAATGATAAAATAATATTTGAATGTCAAAATTATTTATTACAGCACTTAATAAATAATTGCATAAAAGAAAAAAATTAATTTCTCTATTTTTTATAAATTTATTATGATTTAAATCATTATTAAGAAATATTTTTATTTTAAAAATTACTTTAGTTGGTTTATCGGCGAACCGAACCGAACTGAAAAAAATCAATTCGGTCTACAACTGGATCGTTAAAAATCGATTTCATTTTTGGTTTTGAAAATAGTAAGCTGAATAATATAATTATGTTCCAATTCGGTTCGGTTTTAAACTGAACCGATGACCAGCCCCAAGATAAAGTTTAAATTTGGTTCGGTTTTGAAACGAACCGATGACCAGCCCTAAGATACATGATAACTTGAATCAATCCTAATTATATATGATTATCTTATCTATTTAATTAGAATTTACACATTTGTAGTTAATTTTTTATTAATTATTAAGGCATATTTAATTTGAATGGAAATAATTATATATTAAGGCATACTTAATTGTTTTTGTAGTCAAAATTATGTTAATTAATTATAAAGTTCACAATTTACAATTAAATAAATGAATTTTAAGTTGGGATATAAATAAATTTTAAGTTGGGATATAAATAATTACTGTATAGTTCACGAACAAGAGATATAACATGTATGTTATTGAATATCATATATATTAATTATTTTTACATGTATTTTAATTACAATCAATTGACAGTGCAATACGAATGTCGATGATGTATAACATGAATGCATTAATGTATCATCGGTCATGGATGTACGGTCACCGAAACATATCAGCATACGATGACAGAGCTGAAGAACTTGTTAATGGGGCGGTGTCTGTGGGTCAGATATCTTGTCTATGTAAGATATGTAAAAATAAGAAATGGCAGCCGCTAGAAATCGTAAAAGAACATTTACTGAGTGCGGAGTTTATTAGTGATTATTTCAACTGGACTTCTCACGGAGAAGCACGCTCCAAAATGTATTTGCCGAATTTTTATTTTGGTTCGGGATTTTCTAATATTCCACCGTATGTACCGACCGAAGGACCTCATTGTTACTATACCCACTTCACACAACCGTATCCCTTTACTACTGATCCCGGAGCGTCCACTGGTGGTGGAGAGGGAGACACAACTATGTATCAGGATCAATTTGGAGGACAACCACTATGGCCTGGAAACGCTTCTTCCCATACAGATATATCGGTGAATATGAGGATGTTGAACATAAAGTCAACATCTAACATGTCAGAAAGTACATATAGCGAGCTATGTGTTTTGTTCCGGGATTTACTACCAGAGAATAACACTTTCCCTCGTAATTTTTTACGAGACAAAGAAGGTCGCAGCGAGGTTTGAGCACTCATACATCAAAACTGATGCTTGTGTGAGAAACTGCATGTTATTTTATGAAGATGGTGAAATCTCACCGCATATAAATTCTGTGGTGAAGCCAGATACAAACAGAAGGGTGGCTTGATGGGCGGCGTGGTTGCCCGTAAAAATATGTTCTTCCTATCATTAATTCCACGGCTCATTAGATTATTCTAATATGCCGAAACTGAAAGGCATATGCATTGGCATAAGGAATAAAAAAGGATCGGCCCATATGTAATGACGCATCCATCTGATGTTGAGGCATGAAAGGTTTTTGATAATACGTACTCGGAGTTTGCAGAAGATCCTCAAAATAAGAGGCTCGGTTTATGCACTGATGGTTTCTCTCCATTCTCTGGAAGTGGTAGCAAGTCATACTCGTGTTGGCCGGTGATTGTTACTCCATACAATCTACCCCCATGGTTGTGCATGAACCAACGCTATTCATTCTTGACGTGCATGATTTCCGGTGTGTGAGGTCTAGGTAAGAGGATTGATGTCTATCTGCAACTCCTTATTGATGAGCTTAAACTTCTGTGGGAAGTTGGTGTCCAAACATTTAACGCCTCGGAAGGTTCAAACTTTCAAATGTGTGTTGCCTTAGTGTGGACTATTAATGACTTCCCTGCTTATGCCATGTTTTCGGGTTAGCAGACACAAGGAAAACTCACATGTACGGTTTGCATGCACCAAAATATTGGATATTATCTTCACAATTGCAGGAAGACAACTTGGTTTGACTGTCACCAAAAGTTTCTACCAAGAAATCATCCGTATATGCGAAATAAAGTGTTGTTTCAGAAGAACGTTATGGAGGGAGGACAGCAGCCGATGAGAATTTCTGGGAAGGATGTTATAAGCGAGGGGATATGTCATTTTTCGAGAATCATTGATACTCCTATGGTTGGAAAGCTCCCTGGATATGGTCAAAGTTACAACTGGACAAAGAAAAGCATCTTGTGGGATCTTCCATACTTGAAGCATAATCTGCTACGACACAATTTAGACGTCATGCACATAGAGAAAAATGTGTTTGATAACTTATTTAACACAATTATGAAGGTGGCCAAACATACGAAGGACAGCCTTAATTCCAGAAAAGACATCGCTGCTATTTGTAAAAAAAAAATCACTCGAGCCAGTTGCATTAGGAAATAATAATTTCTTCGTACCAAAGGCCAAATATGTTTTGGATGATGCTGACGCCGTTAACGTATGTCAGTGGATCAAACAACTAAGATTTCTAAATGGTTTCGTGTAGAACTTAGCTGCCTGTGTTGATGAAGACAATCACAAGCTGGTGGGAATGAAGAGTCACGATTGTCATATTTTTATGGAAGTACTGCTGCCCATTACGTTTCACTGCATGATTCCTTTACAAATATGGAAGTCAATGTCAGAGTTATCAACATTTTTTAGGGAAATATGTGCTTCTGCCCTCCGTGTGGAGCGTCTAACTAGTCTCCATAAAAGCATAATCGTAGCTTTGTGTAAATTGGACACCAAATTTTCTCCCAATTTTTGGGACTCCATGGAGCATTTGATAGTTCACTTGGCCGAGGAAGCTGTGTTAGGTGGTCCAGTTCAATATAGATGGATGTATCCACTCGAGAGGTAAATGCATGTATTGAAGAAGAAGTGTACAAACAAGAGACATGTCGAGGCTTCCATGGTGAAAGCTTATATACGTGAAGAAGCAGGACACTTTTCAGAGTCATTTAATCATTCAAGTAGTGACAATGTTGTAGCCATTGACAAGATAAGAATGTCAATATCCATATTCAACCACCATAGGAAGGATTTCGGCCAGTCTCGGTCTATCACATTATCTAAAGAAGAGCGTTGCGCTGCAGAATATTTTATTTTATCCAACATTCCGGAAATACAGCCATTACTTCAGTAAGTTATAACATACACAATGCTAAAATTATCATAAGGTAGTAGTTTGTACTAAACACCACTTTGATTTGTACAAGTGGAATACAGATCATTACAAAGACACATTCGAGAACTCGACTGACTCGCAGGTGGATTCTGTAGTGGCAGAAAAATTTGCGGGGTGATTTCGTGAATATGTGGAGTATCATTAGAAGTAATCTATCACCTCCTTGGCTGAAATTAATTGCAGGTGGACCACATCTAAAGGCGCGACTATATCAAAAATATGAGGCGAACGGTTATAAATTTCGCGTGGAAGATCCTACCAGCGGTGACACTAACAAAAATGGTAGTGAAATGTCTGTTATAAGTAAAGACATGCATGGCAATGAGACGTTGTGGTATGGAAAGCTTGTTGCCATATACGAGCTTACCTATTCGAAGAGTTCGTTGGTGCAAGTCGTCTTGTTCAAAGGTATATGGTTTAACGAGAAATGGGAGTCAATAAAAAGCGCATGTATCCGCCAACATACCCCCTTTTGTGCTTGCTCAAAATGTATCTCAAGTATACTATGCCACTATTCATGGGTTAAGAAAAATTTCAAACAGAAAGGATATGTTGGTTGTATGCAATATGAAACCGTGCGCATACATTGAGAATAACGAGCTTCTGGAGGCTTGTCAGTTTGAACTACCGAATGCAGGTCAACTGATTCCTCTGTCTAACATCGAGGATGAGGATTCTATTGAGCTTTGAGATACACATCACGTAGGTACCGTGCGCGAAGAAGGGGTCGAGGATGATGTAGAAAATATAGAGGAAGATGACGATGAGGATGAAGAGGATGATGACGAGGACGATGATGAGGATAACGAGGAGGATGAAGATTAGTGTTGATTATTTAGCGAATTGGTGATTTCAATTTAAATATATTAAATTATTCTTACGTTAATTATTTGAAAGCACGTATATGTCACGTATCATCACTTCTTATATTACATAAATTTGTGCAAAACAAATATGTCACGCGAGCTCAGCCAGCAGCGTGGACGAGGTAATGGGTCTAGGGCACGTGACCAGATCCCTCCAATGCAGCAGCAGACGCCCCCGCTTACGAGATTTGCTTCTTATGGATACGCCCCGATGCCTTCTATGTCAGGCGTATACCCTGCCAGATCCCAGATACAGCTAGTGGGAGAGGAGTTCTACAGAGTAATTCTCAATTATCATCACCGGAATGCTTTTGCCGTGCAAGCGGCCATGCCCCAACAGATGCCTTATATGCCCTTGTCTTATAACAGGCCGCATCCCACTACTCTCAGCCATGTTACCCCACAGGGATCATGGCCCATGACTGGTTCAGAGTTCATCCCCCCGTATCTGATGCGGTCGACACCACAGGGTGGTGCATCATCTCATCATAGTCCGTCATCAGCAGGATCTCGTGAGCTAGGTGGTAGTTCTGCCACAAACGCAACAGCAGGAGTAGCAGACCATCAGACTCCTATACATGATGATGACTGCGCTGATAACATTGACGCACCACATGTCATCCAGCCATAATCATAGTCACAGCCGCCACCGCATCATCAGCAGGACCGACCAAAATGTAACTATTCACCAAAGGAATGGGATAGTGATGCTCCAAGATCTTTTGGCTTTACTGATTAGGTCACCCACTTCCCTACCTGCATTCATGAGCATTGCTTTGGTTGTTTATGTTTTGACAGTTATGTGACTATTATATGTTTTCATATTTGAACTATTGCGTTTTTACTTATTAAGTACTTTGAAAAAAAATTTATTATCATAATTTCTATGCGAAAATCATATTATAGTAGTATTACCGATAATAATACAATTCATAATATCTCAAATCTTACGAAATACCTTGAAATCAATAACCATTAATCTCAATATTTAATTACACTAAAATGCATGTTTAATTTAATTATGTTACATGCATATATATTTAAGATATATATATATATATATATATATATATATATAGGGGGCGGATCAGGTGAAAACTCTTATGAATATGTAAACTGTGAACAAATTAAATTCATTGATCATATTTCATCTGACGGATATGATTTGTTGTAGATTTATTATTAATTTTTAGAAAATGATATCAATCCTTATTTAATGTTAGATTAGATTTGTCTCATAAATATCTCCTGTAAATAAGGAAATTAATCGTTTGATTTTTTTTCTCTCTCTTGCACTCATATTTATCTGATTTTTTTGTAGATTACATTTGATTTCTCTCTCTTGTTACCATGATTACCTGATTTTTTTATAGATTTTATATCTTCAACTGAAAAATTACCCACCAGTTTTATTTGTTTGGCCTAATCAAATTTTTATGGTGCACATTTTAAGACATAATAAGAATGTGCACCACGTTTGTATATTTTTTTGGTGCATATGTTTCTGCTGTGCAACTACTACATTTGTTTTGGCGGATTATTATTTTATGTTCATAAATTTCAATTAAATATGTCCAGTTGTGCACAGGTTCGTTTGTATATCTTTTTGGTGCATAATTTTTGTGTTGTGCAGCAACTAGATTTTATTGAATAATATTTCTGGTGCACAGTTTTGTGGTGCATAGTTCAAAATGCAGATGAATATCATGATGAAAGGATACATTAATATATGAATGTCATTCCACTAAGTAAAAAATAAAAAATATAAAAGACTCATATACCACACCTTTGCCAGAGTGTATATACTACATCATTATACAAAAAATGTGCACCTTTATCGATTGTTACCGACGACCGTCCCATAACAAAACTCATGTTGTGATCCACCTAGAAACATTGTGCACATATGAACATGCACCGTGATGCACCTCGCGGTTTACTAAAATTCATAATTTTGTTTTTGTAAAAATAATGATTGTGGCTACCCCGTCTTCTCTAGATTCTAATCTCAATTCCCCCATAAAAATAGATGATCAACTGATCGTTCTAAAAAAGATCGCTACTTGAGAATATAAAACACTCTTAGCTTTTGTCGTGTGCACCAAATTCTCTTACCATGTGCACTGCACTTTGGATACCCCTGTGCACCATTAAAATTCAGAAATATAATCTTGCTTTCAACGAAGCTATCCACAACCATACAATCATGTTCTGTGCACAATCAAAACTAAATCTAGAAGTGGTGCACCTCGCAATTTATTAAAACTCATATATTTTTTTACATAAATAATGATTGTGGCTACACTATCTTCTCCAGGTTCCAGTCTCACTCTGCATAAAAATGACGATCGATAGATCATGTGCACCGGAAGTTTTTACCATGTGCACCATACTTGAACACTCGTGCCTCCATAATCGCATCACTCAAATGATACCAGATCTCCAAGAAGACTTTCGTGATGCAGTAAGAGCATAAGAATGTTTATTAGAAGCCTTTGCAAACCAAGTACGCTGCCTACTTTGTGAGCCTCATTTTAGAATTAGTGTGGCAACAAGCACAAGACATAAATGCATTGGTAACCATACCTGTATGAGTAGTAAAATATCCAACAACCCAAATTTCCATAACAATCTCAACAAAACTTCAGCAGAACCTTAAGCTAGTATGTAGTTCATTTCCATTAGGAGCCCTCCCTGTATGAAGTTGTAAAAAATGAAAGAAAAAGAAATGATTACTCAAGCAACCTCATAAATTGCGAATGATACCCAGAAACACTTTAATAAAAGGTTCCTGCTCAAGTACCTTATCAAGCTATAAAACAAAGGTAGACAAACTTCTAACCGATTGAGCTGTCTCCTTTGACAACTCAAATTCCAGATGCGCAGTAATTCTAATTCTGCGTAGAATGCGAGCTAAGATTTCAAAATTGATAAGGAGCACTAAATTGCAACCGTCAAATAATGCATAGGTAAAAAAACACCACAGAACAAAAAAGGGGGGGAGGTGAACCAAAACTCACCACAGTCCTCTTGGAAAGAAATATTTGAATGAGTAATTATTCTAACCTGGTATGCACGGTAGAGTTTAGAGGAGAGACAAACAACCCGAATTCAGAGAAAATCGAGGTTTAAAAATTTGTGATGGGACGGAGGGTGGAGGAGGATGCTTAACTTGCGGAAGAAATTGAGGAGCAGGAAGGAGGGAGAGAAGCGAGGCTTGTAAGGTAAGCCGAAGCGTGGCACCGCCATGAGAAAAAAAATTAGAGAAAAAGATTGGGTTGTTGATGTAGAGATGGAGGAATTCTCTTTGTCGTTGTTGTGCTGCGGATATAGATAGATTAGAGAAGAAGATTAGTGTTGATAATCTTTTCAAAATTTAAAGTCCGTAAATATGTTAACATGATGAGAGATGATAGATTAGATTCTACAATTAAGGGATACTATATTGATTCAAAAATAAATAATATAATAAATATAATCATAACCGTAGGTTGATATAGAATCAAAGGATATTATATGTCCACAGTTTACATATCCAAATCGGTTTTCATTTGATCCACTCTCTATCTCTCTCTCTATCTCTCTCTATATATATATATATATATATATAGGGGAAGGATCCGGTGTAAACACATGTTTCGTTGTAAATTGTGGACAATTTGTGGCCAGTTATTTGAGATGAATCAAAAGGTGAGATAATCATGTTTTTTAAATTTTGAGACATTTCAAATGTAATAGATAAAAAAAATAACAAAATTTAAAAAATTTAAAAAATTTTAAAAAATAAAAATACAAAAAATACAAAAATACAATAAAATTTTAAAAATAAAATAAAATGTAAAAATGATAAAAAAAATTCAGTTCACAAGACGTTCACCACTTGGATTGTTAGCTGGTTGTTCACCACGATGATAATGAATTTTTTATTCACCACAGTGAATAAATAGTTCACCTGACAGTGAATAGATAGTTCACCATCACCACCATGCTGAACAGACAATTCACTCATACAGATAGTTCACCATCCTGATGAATAGACATATTTGGAGAGTAATGTTCGAATAATTTTTTTTATTTTTTTGATTCACCTCATTAGTGAATCATGAGTTCAATAGTTCACCACCATGGTGAACAGATAGTTCACCATTAGACATATTGATATTTCTTTGTTAGATTTTAGCCCTCAAGAAAAAGTTGCATTCATGTTCAGTAAGGACATGAAAAGAAAACACAGTTAGCATTTAGCAATCGTCTGTATCGAAACCAGAAACTACGGATCCCTTACTATATGGTTGTTTGTTTGTTTGTTTTTTTAGTCAAACTATAAAGAAATTACTTCACATAAAAAAGTTACCAGTAAGACTCCAAAAAATTGGTACTCGTGAATGAAGTTTCAAGTTAACAGCCAAGAGACAAGCTTCTAGAGTAGACAATCTCAGTTCTGGCTTCTTTCCTTATTTTCATCCATTTCTTCAACATCTTCAAAGCAGTGATCATTGATCTGCAACTGAAGAATAGAATTGGCTAGGTCATGATTCCCATTTGAATAACTGATGGAGATGTCAGGAATCTCAGCCATCAGAATCATCCACCTCTGAGTCTACCCTTCCAATTGACCAGCACTAAAAGTTCAGTTATGTTCTTGCTCCTCGATGTCTTCTATCGGTTCAGGGTTCAACTCAGCACATTCACAAAATATCTCAAATAGATTATCTAATCGGTTAGGATCGGAGGGAACATGCCTCATTTCAGTGATACTTGATAAAATCATGAGGTTCATTACTCCAATCAAAATCCTCTGAGTCATCTTCATCGGCTCCCGTTTCAATCTGAGTATGCCTCCGGATCCCTGGACACAGCAAGAAGTGAAATCTACAGAAAAACAACACCAAACCCTCTACCTCCATCCACTTCACTGAACCACACGACCTGCTTGATGGTGATGTAGAGAGTGTCGGTTGCTTCGTGGCTGCGATTTTCAAGCATGACGGTGACACTGGACTGCACGTGCATAAACTCCTCGCCATTGTCTGCGTCTAGAATCGGTTGACCAGCGGTGGTCCCGGCTATATTGTTTGTAGAAATCAGAAATCGAACAAGCTTTACCCATATGAGAGAGGGACGCGAGGTACCCGACGGCCTGCGCCACATCCAACGCCGCTTCTTCCATCGTCCGCAGCATCCCCAAATTAGCTGACCAGCAATGGTCTCGGCTATGGTTGTTTGTTGAAATAGGAAATTAGACGAGCTTCGCCCAGATGAGAGAGGGACGCGAGGGACCCGACGGCCTGCGCCATCCAACTCCGCCACTTCCATCGCCCGCAGCATCCCCAGATCGGCTTCTCTGGTTCAGTTAAATGAGGGAGAAGCAACGAGGGAGTTTAAGAGGTAATGTTATCTTATTTATTAATGAAAGTGATTAAATAATTACAGCCATTAGATTCACAAAAATGGAGGGTTAGGATTAGTGCACAGTTTACGACCAAATTATTGTTTACATTTGATCCCTCTTATATATATACACATTTTTAAATAATTTAACGATGTTAAACTTTAAATGATACATCAAAATTATATTTTAAATCTAAATTTGAAGACAATATAATGGTATAATTAATAATTAATTTAAAATTTTCTTACTTCTAAATCTACACAAAATTAACACATCTCACACCTCATTATACAACCCCAATTAATCCATATTAAAGGTGAATTACACATCCTAAAAAATCCCTTAAATAGTTCGAATCTCATCCGAAAATTGCCCTAAAATAAATTTCGGTAAATCTCCTACACAAGTCCGAAAATTGGCCGAGCTTTAGTCCTCCCTAAGTTTGAAATATCTGTTCAAATGATCCGAAGCAATTTCGAAATGTAGTCTGATGCTTATCCCCCAAAGGTCCGAAAAAATTAGTTCGAAAATTTTCCGCCAATGGTACTCAATTTTTAATGTTTTTTAATCCCATCACCAGATCCCGAAAAAACTCAGATAACTAATCCACAAACCTATTTTTCAAATGTTTTTGAGGGACTTTTCGGGTTTAGGATTATGACCCGAAAAATAAAAATTTTCGGGTGAACACTGGACCTGTTACAGTTAAAATCTGATCTGCAATAAAAAAAATCTAGTAGTGGGAATTTGAGGAAACTTTAAATAGTGGTCAGGCAGCAGATGAAGAACGAAAATCAGATGAGCTGTGAGCACAACAAAGTTTAATAGTGTCAAAATGTTCAGTGCCAGTAAAGTATTACCTCTAAAACTATTCTTGAAATGAATATCATGTTTTGAAATATAAGAGGCATGAATAATAAAAGTAAACAACAATTAATTCATAAATGTTCATCACCTCTGCTATTAGAAAACAAATTAAATGCCTCTAAAGTGAAACAATTGATGACTTTATCTTACCTTTGAGTTGAGATTAGATTTCTTTGATAATTATGATGTGCATCCAAATAGGGGAAAAAATTTAATTGCACTAGTCACATTGGGGAAAAAAATAAATGAACAACAAGTTTTGGAAAGAAGATGTTAGCGAGCTTAAGAATTTTCTTAGGCAATCTTCTTGTTTTTTTGAAAAAGCAAATTTTTTTTTTTTAAAAAAAATGAGACTTACACAAGTTACAGTGGACCTACAAATGGGATTGGAACTTTGGTGACACAAAATAGACTATAAGCCTATACCAAAAGGATGGAGGAGCATACCCCATTTATTTCAAAATCATTTTTAGCTACACATTTGGATATAAAACAATGAATATGTAACATGGCCTAGGATCACTAAAAAATTACATCCGCTCAATTGAAGAGCTTTAGACCTTTTTGAATAAAAATTGAAGAAATCCTCGTTCTCTCTGACCAATTCATATTCTTGTTTGTTTTTTTATCTTGATTATTTTTGCTAGCACTATGTTTAACTATTGTCTTGCATCTGCCTTCTGTCGCTCATTCTCTTTTGTTCTCCTTTGAAAATCCTCGCATTCATTTACTTCCTAAAAAAAAATACTTCCTAGTCACATTTATAGCTATGTTTAAGGTTGGTCTTGCAGCTAAAATCTTCATTGATGGACCTGCAAAAACAACTATAACATTATTTAAAATAGTATGGATACCCTCGAGCTCAGATATACCCATTAAGCACCAGAGATATCCTAAGATCCCATAAGATATGTAGCATTCAAAAGATCCGTGGTTTATATTTTTCTCATGAGACATACACAAAGAATAAGTCAAGTCTTAGGAGATACCAAATTTCACCACTCCATCACTTGGCACTAGACTTTTTTTACAAGTAAACTATGCACGCTTTGACAATGACAATCTGTTCCAACATATATTAGAAAAATTAAAAATAGGTCTGTTCTCACTCTCTGAAAGATAACCGTATATAGATGCAGTGGGAAAGCCTTACTAGGACCATTCTAAATAATTTGAGAAAAGTAATCTTCTTGATTTGATCATAAATGAAGGTTTAAATATACATGACTCACAGACATAATCAAAATCCAATATTTTTTAAACTAGACAGTAGGGAATTAAATTATTGAAAATTCATATCTTTTGAATTCTTTGATCATTCTCCAGGGCTCCTTCAATTAAATCAGATTAGACTTATTAGTATGAAACCCATTAAAATTGCAACATTTTGGTTGGAGATTGATGAGTTTAAAGATTGGATGATTGAATTTTGGACACACACTAAAGTAGTGTACCCTAGTCTCAACATGGAGAGAAAGAGAAGGGAAAGGAAGGATAGAGGTGTTTTCGAGTTTTTTTTAAGGAGGGATTGGGAGGGGTTAAATGCCCCCTTTCCTTTCCATCTGATTTGGGTGGAAAGGAAAGAGATCCTCTTCAATTACCTTTATACCCTTTAACACTCTATGTTTTTTATTTTTTTTTTCATATATAAAGTTATTTGCCCTCTTTTTACTATTATCATTCCAAATCTCAACTAAATTCAGCAACATCTATTTTTTCTTCCCATCCTCAAATAATTCTCTCTTTTTTTCTTTCCTTCGAAATCCTTTCAATTTTACTCTATCAAAACTCAGAAACAAAGTCTGATAATGCAAATGATCTTGAAAATTTTGCTAATAAAAAATTAAGATTTTTTAAAATGCAGACGTAGGTAGATTAAGGAAGTTAGAGAAAAACCGCTAGATATACAAAAAGTAGAAATTGCGGTTTATCTGACAAACCCTCCCAAACTTCATCTACCTCAATTTTTTGGATTAATTCGAACTCCATTTTGGAGTGAAAAAAAAATTATTACCAGCGGACGGCATATAGAAATTCAGCGTCGCCACGAAAATGGCTGAGAGGGACCAACCCGTGACGCCGGCGAAGCGGAAGCTGCCCGAAGAAGCTGCTAAAGAAGAAGAGCTGTCGACGAAGATGCCGAATCTGAAGCAGAGGTGAGTCCACGAGGTCGCCATTCCAGCGGGCTACGCACGCACCAAGGATGAATCTGTGCACGGCACGCTGCTCGACCCTGTCTACAAGGGCAAAATGGCTAAAACCTACCCTTCGTGCTCGACCCATTTCAGGAGACGTCTGTCGCCTGTCTCGAGCGGAAGGAGTCCGTTTTGGTCTCCGCGCATACGTGGGCTGGTAAGACGGCTGTTGCCGAGTGAAATTAGGCTGTGTTTTAAGGAAAACTATAGAAAAAGAAAAATTTAATGAAAAGTGAAATTCATTATTTTTCTTTTTTGGTTTAGAATGGAAATTTGGAAGCAAAGTTTTAAAACTCTTTTAATTTGCCTAACTTTCAACATAATTTTTTTTCTTTCATATTTTCTATCTAAACCAAACATTGAATTTTATCAATTTTTTTTGAACTTTCATTTCCACCAAATTTTTCATAAACCAAACACACCCTTAGGATAAGCAGAGAGTCATTTACACTTCGCCGCTGAAGGCCTTGAGTAATCAGAAATATAGGGAGCTTAGTCAGGAGTTTTCTGATGTGGGATTGATGACTGGAGACGTCACACATTTGCCTAATGCCAGCTGTTTGGTTATGACTACTGAGATTCTAAGGGGGATGCTTTACAGGGGGTTTGAGATTTTGAAGGAGGTGGCGTGGTTTATATTTGATGAGATTCATTGCATGAAGGATAGAGAAAGAGGTGCTGTGTGGGAGGAGAGTATAATCTTTTTGCCACCTGCTATGTTTCTCTCGGCAACTATGTCTAATGCTGCTGAATTTGCTGAGTGGATTTGTAAATTGCATAAGCAGCCGTGCCATGTGGATTACACTGATTTTCGCCCAACTCCAGCATTATGTGTTCCCTGTTGGAGATTCTGGGTTGTATATTGTTGTAGATGGTCAGGAGCAGTTTAGGGAGGACAATTTTATGAAGTTGCAGCTTGCAGGATAATTTCGCAAATCAAAAGATGGATCCCAATAGAGGCGGAAAGGCTAAGGCTAGTGGTAGAATTGCAAAATCAGGGACTGCTTCTGGTGGCTCTGACATTTATAAAATTGTAAAGATGATTATGGAGCGGAAATTTCAACCTGTTATTATTTTCAGCTTCAGTAGAAGAGAGTGTGAACAGCATGCAATGTCCATGGCCAAACTTTATTTCAATACCAAGGAAGAAAAAGACCTTGTGGATCAAGTTTTCAAAAATGCAATACTTTGCTTGAATGAGGAAGATAGAAATTTACCTGCTATCGAGTTAATGCTGCCGTTACTTGAACGAGGCATTGCTGTTCATCACTCTGGCCTTCTTCCCATAATTAAGGAATTAGTGGAGCTTCTTTTTCAAGAAGGCCTTGTGAAGGCCCTGTTCGCAACAGAAACATTCGCGATGGGTTTGAACATGCCTGCAAAAACTATGGTCTTCACGGCTGTAAAAAAATGGGACGGTGATAGCCATCGATACATAGGATCTGGTGAGTATATCCAGATGAGTGGAATAGCTGGGCGTCGTGGTAAGTATGCAAGTGGAATTTGTATCATAATGATTGATGAGCAGATAAATACATTAAGTTACATGGTTCTGGGCAAACCCGCTCCTTTAATGAGCACATTCAGGTTAAGTTACTACTCTATCTTGAACTTGATGAGTCGCGCTGAAGGGCAATTCACTGCTGAGCACGTGATCAAGAATTCGTTTCACCAGTTTCAGTATGAGAAGGCATTACCTGACATTGCAAGAAAGGTTTCCAAATTAGAAGAGGAAGCTGCAACTCTGGATTCCTCAGGAGAGACTGAAGTTGCTGAGTATCATAAATTACGTCTTGATATAGTGAAGTTGAGAAAAAGATGATGTCGGAAATAACAAGGCCTGAAAGAGTTCTCTATTTTCTGAATTCTGGTAGGCTGGTGAAAGTCAGGGAAGGTGGAACAGATTGGGGCTGGGGGTGGTAGTCAATGTTATCAAAAAACCATCCACTGGGTCTAGCACATTGCCCTCGGGCTCTTCACGTGGTGGTTAATTATATAGTGGACACATTGCTTCATTGTTCGGTAAGTGCCGTTGAGAACGGTGTGCGTACAAAACCATCTCCTCCTTTGCCTGGAGAAAAAGGTGAAATGCATGTGATCCCTGTTCAATTGCCCCTCATCTCTGCCGTTAGTAAACTCAGGATAGCCATTCCTCCTGACCTTTGTCCACTAGAAGCAAGGCAAAGCATGCTACTTGCTTTGCAGGAGTTAAAAATTAGATTTCCTCATGGAATCTCAAAGCTTAACCCAGTTAAGGATATGGGTATTGAAGATCCGGAGTTTGTTGAATTTGTTGAAGTAAGCTGCTTGAGCTACAGCTGCTGCAATTCTAGCTACTGTGTTGAATTTCAGAGCTATTGTTGTTGTGTTTTTCATTGTATTTTATTCTTCTTATGGGTTTAAGTTGCAACTTAGATTAGTTACAGCAGTATTGTATTTTAGCACAGCTGTTCCCATCCTGCGTGTAAATACACAATCCATTTTTTAATATAGTGAGCATCTCTCTCACGGCTCTCACATTTTCTCCCGTCTTCGGTGAAGTGAAATCGACTTCGGCGAAGTCAATCAGAGCGATTTTTTCATGGTATCAGAGCTGCGTTTAGAGAAAACGTTCTTGGTAATCCTTTGATCTGTTATGTGCCTTTCTTGTAGCAATAAAATGCCTAATTTGACTGAAAGTAGGGAGAGACCGGAATCTGCAAATTCTGGAAATATGTCTTTCAATTCAAATCTTGATGATCCGTTGTATATCAGTCCAAATGAAACTACAAGTGTTGTGTTAGTCTCGGAAGTGTTGACAGGTACCAAGAATGTCAATTCTTGGAAGAAATAGATGAAACTAGCCCTAAGTGCGAGATCCAAACTGAGTTTCGTGCGAGGAGAGGTGCCGAAGCCTTCATCTTCAGATCCGATTAGGATGACAAAGTGGCAAAAGTGCAACGATATCATCATGATGTGGCTGATTTCATCTGTTGCTAAGGGTTTCGGGAGGAATTCTGCATTCGAAAGATGCCATTGCTGCCCAGAAGACATTATGCAAGTGATATGCAGCTTCTCACAAGGCAGGACCTTTGCCCTAAGAAAAAAAATTTACACAATGTTACAAGGAGAGAAGGTAGTGGCTGTGTTCTTGGAGAAACTGATAAATCTTTGGGATGAGCTTGATGCACTTCTAGCCGAGGATAATGAGTACCAGATGAGCAGTAAAGCTAAGGAGGAAGAGCACGTAATGTCATTCCTCATGGGTCTTAGTGAGAAACACAATCAAATCAGAACACAAATATTGGCAATGCAAAATTTTCAAAATCTGGACGATGCTTATAACATGGTGGCGCAGAACGAATTGCAAAAGGAGCTCACGAATAATACTTCAGCATTGTTTGAAGCATCAACATTTTATGCCAACAACCAAACATATGATGATAATGGTAGAGGGAAAGTCAGAGGAGGTTTCAAGGATGACAATGGTAACAAGAATAAGGGTAGTTCTATGAATTCTGGAAGAAACAAGAAGAATCTTTTACGCAGTTATTGTGGTTTAAGTGGTCATCTAAAGGAAAATTGCTATAAAATCATTGGCTACCCTGCAAACTACAGAGGTAACAAGCAAGGAGGCAGAGGTTCTAACTCCAGCAATGGACGTCCAATGGCGAATAATGTGATCACAAATGGAGGAGGAGAAGAGAACAATCAACAATATACCAATTCAGTTGCAAATACTCAGTTCACGCAAGAGCAGATTTCTCAACTTCTTGCACTGATTTCCCAGTCAAAGAATCAAACTGAGCAAGCACCACATATGGCAGGTATTACTTACCTCACTTCTATGTCTTTTGCACATAATTTTGGATTATGGACAGTGGTTCCACTGATCACTTAACACCACTTATGTCCTTGTTGAGAGAAGTTAAAATTTATCATACAATTGCACAATTACCTTGCCTGATGGATCAACTAGCAAGGTTGAAATGAAAGGAGATAGTCAGCTAAATGACAATCTATTGTTGAAAGATGTGTTATACGTGCCCAGTTTCAAATTTAATCTTTTGTCGGTAAGCAAATTAATGAAGGACTCGGGCTGCCATGTTAAGTTCGCTAATGATTGTTGCTTGATCCAAGACCTAGTGGAGGAGATCTCCCTATGGACTAGGGGTGTACAAAAACTAGTCCGGACCGAAAAATGACTCGGAACCGGACCGAAATGGACCGAATGATTCCGGTCCGGTCTTAGGTCCTTCAATTTTTAAGATTCCGGTTTCCAGTTCAGTCCACTCCAAAATCGGAAAATTTCAATCCAGACCGGAATGGACCGGTTTCACCATTTTTAATAAATTATAATTTTTTTAATATAATAATTAAATAATTTTTATTTAATATATAAATAAAGAATATATTTTTTAATATTTGAATAAAAATTAATTATTTTTTATGAATCTGGCCCACACCAGTCCGGCTAAATCTGGAATTTTTCGGTCCGGTCCGGTCGAGACCGATTTGAAAACGGTCCAGTCTTTGGTCCTTAAGAAATGTCGATTCCGGTTTCGATCCAAACCGGTTGCGGCCCGGTCCTCAAGTTCCTTGCATCCCTTATATAGCAAAGCAGACAACGCTTATGTCTTTAGATTGTCATGTATGTCCTATGGCCAAACAAGCAAAGCTTTCTTTTTCTTTAAGTATTATAAAAACTACTCATACTTTTTAGTTGATACATGGTGATGTTTGGGGACCATTCTTTATTGAATCTATAGATGGATACAAGTATTTTCTTACCTCGGTCGATGATTATACAAGAGTTACTTGGGTTTACATGATGAGGTTGAAGAATGAGGCTGCACAATTTATCAAGAGCTTTTTTGAAATGGTATCTACTTAGTTTAACAAAAAGATTACCTGCTTCAGGACTGATAATGAGATGGAATTTATTAACACCACATTGACTAATTTTTCCACAACAAAGGGTGTATTCATAAGAGGACTTATCCTTATACACCACAACAAAACGAAGTTGTTGAGCGTAAATACAGATATATTCTAGAAGTTGCAAGAGCTTTGCGTTTTCATTCTCATGTCCCAAAGAGCTTTTGGTCCGATTGTGTGCTCACTGCCATATTCTTGATCAATAAAATGCCATCAAAGGTATTGCAAGGCAAGTCTCCTCATGAACGATTCTTTGGTTGTCCTCCCACTTATAATACTTTAAGGTTTTTGGGTGCTTGTGTTACTACACAACTGAACCTCACACTCGAGACAAAATGGATCCGAGAGCTCATCCATCAGTTTTTTTGGGATACCCATTTGCTCAAAATGGTTACAAGGTATTTGATTTAATCACTCACAAAGTTATTATTTCTCGGCATGTTATTTTCTATGAAGAAGATTTCCTTTCAAAGGGCACGCAATTGATGAAACTTCCAGGTTGGTGCTTCCCTACCAACCAAAGATATGTTTTATGATATCGTTTCTGAAGACATATCAGGTGTTCATGCCGCCGCTGACATATTACATTCTGAGCCCTATGAGGAGTTTTTTAGTGAGTTGCAGGCATATGATGCTCCTCATGGTCCATCCCTTAGGAGATCGCAGCTTGCTAGACAAGATGCTATTTGGAAAAAAGATTATGTTTGCAGTTCAATGACCTCACCTCATCATATGGATCATGTGCTGAGTTATGCCCTCTGTTCCAAGACTCATAAAGCTTTCTTTATTCAAATCTCAGCAACCTCTGAGCCAAGTACCTACACTGAGGCTGCCAAGTCCTCAGCTTGGATGACAACCATGCAGCAGGAAATTAAGGCTCTTGAGGATAATCAAGTATGCGAACTTGTTGATTCCCCACGAGGAAAGAACGTCATTGGTTGTAAATGGATTTATAAACTCAAATTTAAACTGACGGCACTATTGAGAGGCACAAGGCGCGTCTTGTCGCCAAAGGATACACCCAGACACATGGGATTGATTATCATGACACCTTCGAGCCTGTCATCAAAATGACGTTTGCCCATGTAATGCTCGCCTATGCAGCCGCCAAGCAATGGCCTCTTTTTCAAATCGGCGTTAATAATGTGTTTTTACATTATTTTCTTGATGAGGAGGTGTACATGAAACCACCTCCTGGTTTTTATAATGATGCTAAGCGTGCTGGAAAAGTATGTAACTTGTCAAGAGCCTCTATGGTCTTAAGCAGGCTTCGCGACAATGGTTCTCTCGTTTTAGCAGCTCCCTATTGAGTTTTGGATTAACATTGAGTCTTAATGATTCTTCTTTATTTACACTACGCAAAGATGGTCAGCTTATCCTACTTCTTGTGTATGTTGACGATGTTATTCTCACGGGAACTTCAGTGGCCATTATCACCCAGGTTAAGTAATTTCTTGATGAGCAGTTTCGTATTAAGAATCTTGGTCATGCTAAATATTTTTTGGGCATTGAATTGGCACGCAGTTCTTTAAGCCTCTTTCTGAACCAACGTAAATATGCTCTAGATCTACTAGAGGACACCAGCTTCACGTCAATTAAACCATGCTTCACTCCAATGGACACCAAGCATCAACTAGCCTTGTCGAAGGCTCTTCTTCTTGAAGATGCCGAGCATTATAGGCGTGTTATGGGTAAGCTTATATACCTCACAATAATCCGCCCTGATCTTGCATATCCAGTTCATATTCTTAGTTAATTTATGAGTGCTCCTACTGAGAATCATCTCAAAGCCGTGCACAGAGTATTACGCTACATCAAAGCTGCGCCTGCTCAAGGGCTTTTCATCAGTGCACATTCTTTACTACAGCTTCGAGCATTCTGTGATGCAGATTGGGTTGCATGCCCTGTTACATGGCGAAGCATTACAGGATATTGTGTCTTGCTTGATTCTTCTCTTATTTACTGGAAAACAAAAAAACAACATACGATGTCTAGATCATCGGCTGAGTCGGAGTATCGAGCCATGGCGCAATGTTCTTGTGAAATATCACGGCTGCTGCGTCTGTGGGATGACATGGGTGTGCCTCCTTCCCTGCCAGTTTAGTTCTCTTGTGACAACCGTGCAACCATTCATATTGCTCGTAATCCCGTGTTTCATGAGTGAACGAAACACATTGAGTTGGATTGCCATGTCGTTCGTGAGAGAGTTGCTTGGAAGACCCTTCTCCCTCAACATATTCCTACTTCTGATCAGTCCACATACATGTTTACAAAAGATTTATATCGTGACATGCTCAAGTTGTTCTCTTCCAAGCTGGCCGTTTCCAACTTCCTCCACCGTTCTACTATGTTGAATTTCAGAGCTACGGTTGTTCTGTTTTTCATTGTATTTTATTCTTCTTATGGGTCTTAGTTGCAACTTAGATTAGTTTAGGGCAGTATTATATTTTAGCACAATTGTTTAACAGCTGTTGCCCTCCTTTGTGTAAATACACAATCCATTTTTTAATACAGTGAGCATCTCTCTCTCGGCTCTCACATTTTCTCCGCTCTCTGGTGAAGTGAAGTTGATTCCGGCGAATTCAATCAGAGCAACGTCTTCTGAATTGATGAATCAAATTGAGGAACTTGAGAAGTTATTGACACATCCAGTGCACAAGGCTGAAGACAAACATCAAGTCAAGTGCTATCAGAAGAAAGCAGATGTAAACCATGAAAATCAGCTCTTAAAATCCAAGTTTCGTGACTCACAGCTGCAAAAATTCCGAGATGAGCTCAGAAACCATTCCAGGGTACTGAAGAAACTTGGTCATATTGATGCAGATGGGGTCGTCTAATTGAATGGGCGAGCTACTTGCCAGATAGACACGGGAGATGAACTCCTTGTTATAGAGCTTATGTTCAACGGTACATTAAATGATCTTCATCATCACCAAATTGCGGCTCTTGCGAGTTGTTTTATTCCCGGAGACAAATCAAATGAGCAAATACAGTTGAGAACGGAGCTTGTAAAACCTCTGCGGCAATTAATAGAAAGTGCAAGAAGAATAGCTGAGATTCAACATGAATACAAATTAGAAATAAACGTGGACGATTACGTTGAATCAACAATGAGACCATAATTGAAGGATGTAATATATTGCTGGTCAGAGGGATCATCGCTCACTAACGTTATGCAAATGACTGATATATTCGAGGGTAGCATAATTAGAAGTGCAAGAAGATGAGATGAGTTTTTGAACCAACTTTGTGCTGCTGCTAATGTTGTGGGAGAAGCAACTTTAGAGAACAAGTTTTCAGCTGCAAGCGAAAGTCTTCGTCATGGCATTATGTTTGCCAATTCCCTATATCAATAGAATGAATATCCCACATCATAATATTTAGAGTAACTTGGAGATTCAGATAGAAGTCTCCCTAGGCCGTCACAATTATATTGCTTTTAAATGAAAGCTGGGATTCTGTATCTGTCAATTCCAAGTGTTGTACAATAGAAATCTAAAGTGAAGTTGTGAAGCTTTGAAGAATTGTGAGCTTATGAAAAAAAAATAGATGTACAAAAAGATACTATCAAAATTCATTGATTTATCAGTGGATTTTTTAATTGCGGTAAATTTTTATTTTAAAAAATTAACTGTTATGGTAATCGGTACAATTATCAGTTAGTTTATAGATGGCGTTACCGGCTAAAGGATCGGCTGAGTAAAAAATTTATGAGGTTGACGAGAATGTCGGTTAGGTTACCGGTTGAGTTAAACCTACCGGTAGAGAAATGTTTAGTCATTTTACCGGATGGTTTACCGATTAACTTACCTGCTAAACATTTAAAGATTAATTAAGATTAGTTAGGGTTAATTAATTAAAATTAATTAGGATTAGTATGAATTAGAGATTTGAGTGGTTGATTAGGGTTTAGGTTTTAATTTAATTTTAAGGATTTTAGGGTTTTGGAGAGGGTTTAGGATTTAATTTAATTTTAAAGATTTTAGGGTTATGGAGAAGGTTTAGGGTTATAACAGATTAGGGTTAGGGTTTAGGAGTTGGGTCTAGGGTCATATTGCTGGCCCAACCGGTATGTTAACCATTAGGCCAGCCGGTAAACTTGTTGGACCAAATCAATCGGTTTACTGGCTGGCCTACCGGGTAACATGCCGGTTGAAACAGCCATTCTACCGTCTGAAAATTTATTTCACCTAACTAATAGATAATTTAACTGTTAAATTATGCGGTAGGCATATTAATAAATAATCTACCCTTTTACTCAACCGATAATATTTTACTGGTTATTTATTAACTGGTAAATGTTAGACGATAAATTGATGGATTTTGGTAGTGAGATATAGTTAATGTAAATAACTTTGAACCGTGGAAGAGTGAAAAAGAAGTAAATAACAAATATGTTAAACTACTAGAATATGAAAGAATGTTTAACTATCAAAAGCTAGAATTAAGTAAGCTAAAGAAGGAGATCTTAATTCATTTTCATGCATGCATAAAAAGAAATACACATGGTCTTAGATAAAATATGCCTTTAGTAGTTGGTGTAGTGTTAATTAAATCCGAGGAAATAAATAATGAACTCACATCTTTTTAAAAAAAAACTCGTTGTTTAAGGGTGACACCCAAATCTCATCTGTGTTTGAGATGAGAGGGTGTAGGCATCCCCTCCATCTCATTGTCTATTTAGCTTTTAATTTCTCATATGAGAAAATCAGAGCTGCAATGTTCAGTATGAGAGCTGGTACTAGCCTAGGTCCTGATGGTTTTCCCAATGACTTTTGTAGAAAATATTGGAGTGTTATTGGGATTAAGCTATGTGCTAAAGTGATTTTTTAAAAAATAATAATTTTATGCCTAGAGTTATAAATGTCACATTATATACTTAATCCCCAAAAGGAATGGACCATTAAGACATATGAATTTAGGCCCATCACAAATACAATAAAATCCGTACTTGAGATTTTTGTTGATAAGAGTCAATGAGCTTTCATACAAGGAAAAAGCATAGGTCATAGTATCATCCTATCTCAAAAATTGAAGAATGACTAGATGTGCATTAAAAATAGATTTGAGGAAAACATATGACTATGTTTTTGTGTCACTGTGTTATTGAATGACGATCTTCTTAAAATGCTCAACCAGATTGATATCTTGGATAAAAGTAATTATCTCATTTACTCATTTCTATGGAAAGGGGATCTTGTTTCCATTTTTTCTTATGATGGAGTATTTAAATAGATTATGGAAGATTATGGGGGGAAACAAGGATTTTACCTTTCATCCTAAAGGCGCTAAACTTAAAACCATTTATTTATGCTATGTAGATGAATTCATAATTTTTACAAAAGAAAAACATAAATTTTTAGCTTATCAGATAGGTCTATCTAGATTTGCTAGTGTCAGAGGCTTACATACTAATTTAGGCAAATCACAGGTTTTTTTGGGAGGGTGCAAAACTAGATTAAGGATTCATTGATTTCATTGTTAGATTTCTTTGGGGTTCCTTATTATAAAATATTTGGGTGTTCCATTATCGTCTAAGAAATTAAATATGAAATAACTTAGATCAATCATTAATGTTTTCCATGATAAAATAAATTATTGGTCTGCTAGAGTCCTTACTTATAGAAAAAGGCTTGTGTTATTGAAGGTTGTATACTGAGCTTACTGTCAGTTTACTAGGCTAAGTTGTTTATGTTTCCTAAATTAGTGATTAGGAAGTAAATGTAGAAGTTTTTTATGGATCAGGAAAGAGGCATCTGAAAAACCACTAGTAGTTTGGCAAAAAAATATGTTGCACTATGAAAAAAGGAGAGCTGGGACTGAGGCTTTCTATGATTAATAATGTTGCTTTTTCAAGTGCAAGACATCTTAATACGTAAGGATTTTTTGAGGATAACGTGGGTTCACTTCTAATTTATCAAAGATAGGGATATTTTTCATATGCAGGTTCCATAAAACATGTATTGGATCATAAGGAAATCCATCACACTTGCATAAAACCCAAGGTATGGTTTCTTGTCTAGATGAGCTCGTAGCTAGGCATGGAACATGTATACCTTTCTCCTCTTCTACTTCATGTACATTTTTGATGAATAAATAGAGCATAAAAGATTTTCCCTATGCGTCTATATGCTGGAATAAGCTTCTCCTCTTGGACATAGTTTATCATGTGGTCGGCTTTTTTGAATAGACTTAGTACTAAAGGATATATTGATGAAAATGAGTTTTCAAGTTGAACCCATTTATGTGTTCAGCATATGTCAAAATGAGACCCTATTTCATCTATTTTTTGAGTGTGAAACTCCAATAGAGCTCCCTGAGTTCATCTTGGGGAAACTAGACATTCAAAGAATAGGTTACAACCTTGAAAACTTATTAAACTATGTTGTTGCGAATTTTGCAGGCCATCAGCTAAGATGAGAGATGTTAGAGCATGCATCAGCTGGGGGTATACTCCATGTGGACTGAAAGAAACAAGAGTATCTTCAAAAGGGGATGCTACAAATTTATGACAGTTAAAGGGAGAGGGAATGGAAGAGCTCAATCTTATTTTGGTTGACATATAAAGGATGCAATTAATTGAACGAAATGTGTTATGGTCTTATAAAATGGGAATCAATATCACCTTCTTTAGCAAGAGGAGTAACATATTACTGTTGTTGAACCAATAATCATACTGAAAATAGAGATGTGAAACATAGTTATCACGGCGTCACGGCGAGCCACGAGGCTAAAGTACCGTCAAGAAAACTTGTCGTTATGGGGGAAGACTTGTTGTTCCAAGGCGACAAGTTGTTATATATGAATATTAAATATTCTTAGTTAGTTATCTTAATATAAGGTCAAAATTTATCTTTTTTAAAATTTGAGGGACTAAAATAAAAACTGTGTGTATTAATCTTGATAATATATGGTCAATTTTTACATTTTCATGACATTTAGGGGTGTGATTGTATTATTTTAAACTTAAATGATTTGAATGTAAATATAATAAAAAACCATAGTTCTAAAAACTGGATCGGGAGTCGAACTGGTGAGAGCTCCGGTTCCCTGTTTACCGGTTGAACCGGCGGCTCAAACCGATTTGACCGCCGGTTTAATTGATTATGTTTCATAATATTTATAAAAAATAGAAATAAATTTTAACAAGAATGTGATGAGACCTATTGGTGGAGTGGCTGTCATTCATCCGAGTGGGCATGTGATCGATTCCCGCTGTCATCAAATTTGCTAAAAATTTTGTTTTTAGATAATTATTAAGAATTTGATTAAGTTGTATAATTATTAATCATTGAACCGGACATATAAACCGGCCGGTTCGGTCCGGTTGAACCCGGTTTTGACCGGTTCAATCCGGTCGAACCCGGTTTAACATGCATATCGGTACATGTTGTCGAATCGGACCGGACCAAGCACCGGTTCATGGTTCAACAGGTTGAACCGGCCGGTCCGGTCCGGTTTTAATAACTATGTAAAAATCCATCTTCTTCATTTGAAACCCTAACGAACACTACGAGGCGACCAACAACACAAACTGCCATGGAACCAGCGGCAGCCGCACACTACAGTTCAATTTTTTTGAAAATTAAAGGTATGTTTGACTTCGACGCCATCTAACACTCTCAAACTTCCTATTAAACAGTTTTGTTGTTCGAATTTTTTGAAAATTTAAGTCGTCGGATGACTTGGGACCGGAAAAGCGCCAGGACTCCTAAGCTTCGCCAAGACGGTGCCTTGGTGACAACTTAATAACCTTGATGTGGAATGGAAATTGGACAGCAAAAGCAAGAGATATGATTTTTTTTTGTGCCCAGTCTCTATACTTGTTGGTGTCATGTCTAGATCTAATTAGTTTTGCTTTTGAAATGTTCTATTAGATGCAGAACGTGAGGGTCTAGTTTGGACTCCGACTTTGTAGTTGTTTTGATGGAACCAGAGATTCCATAAGTTGTAAGTTTTCCAGAGAGGTTTGTACAAGTTTCTTGCTTTTGAAATGAAAATAACATTTTCCCCAAAAAAATAATTCATTTTGTCCACATCAAATGAAAGCGTTTTACTGTTCTTCACCAACCTAACCCTCTTTCTAAACCAACTAACAAATTTGAACTCTAAATCGAATTCATAAAAAATCAAATTTATTTTATTCAAATAATAGACCAAACAACCATAGCAGCTAAAAACCGAATGACATGTCATAGGTGCATGAGAGAGAAAAATGTTGTACTTTTCTCATAAGTTCTAATTGGTTGAAGTATGATTTGGTTCCATCTAGTTTTATAAACGGTGTTAGGTGGTTTTAGATGGTGAACAGAACATCTGGCCATTAATCGGCTATGCGGAAATTAAATAGATTATTAGGTGGTGCTATTTGTATTAATATTATATTTAATAAATAACTACAAAATATATCATTATGAATTCTTCAAGTTAAAAAATCTATCTAAGAACAACCTCCACCTAGTCTCTACTCTTTAGAAAAGAAACAATTCATTAATATTCTAAATGAAAGGTAACGGAAGTATGAAAAACAACTACAACTTACACCCATTCAGACCCCAAGATGGCACAGAAAAATGTAAAAATATGTCCAATTATCATATTAATTAATTAAAAAAGACACATGGAAACATAAGTACATTGTACAACCAACATAATATAAAAACATGACATGTAGGCACTTCTCATATAAAAGTAGTTCCGATTAATTATATATCAAAATAATTCAAACTTCCAACACCTTCTCTTCGCTTTCTTCTCCTTGAATAGCTACATTTTTCAAGCCTAGCAGGAACACAACAACTTGTGTTTAGCATTCAATCACAATTATCATACATAATAATTTGATATAAAAGCTCAAAACTAAACACAATGTCAAAAAGAATAATGTATACATGCATTTGCCAGTAATCAATATATGGATCCACATCCTCAAATGCAAATTCATTAAATCCTTACTCACCATCTGACTGAAAAATCATCTTCCTTAAGTTCTTTAAAATCTCGACTGTCTTGATTAGGTTGTGTAATTTCGTCAACTTCATTCATTCAATCATCTGTGTTACCTTGTGAACATTGATACTCTACATCTTCATCGATGCCATATACAATTCATGTTTGAGCCATACTAACATCATCTCTAGTAGCTATATATCTTATTTATTCCTTGCCCCTCTGATTTATTGATAAGGTTCAAACTGAATCAGACATAAACGAATTGGCTTATTCTCTCAGCATCAAGTACGTCTATTCTTTTTCTTTGTATGAATCTGCAAGATAATTTACAAAAGCATTAAATTAATATATTGTATCAAACATATCATATTGAAGCAAAAACAACTATACATAAATAAATGTAACTACACAACTAACCTCTTGAAAGATACTCCATTTTCTTTCACATCCTGAAGAATTTGTAGTCGAAGTAAGTATCTTCATTACCATCATTTGCGAGACTGATGTTTCCGATCAGACCACCATCCAACTAAAATAGGCATACAATAATGGTTAAATCTTAATAAGTTGAGCAACGATATATAATTTATAAGCATACCCGGATAAAAAATTTCATTATTTCTCATTCTCCCAAAATTGCCAATTTTTTACCAAACATCCCTTTCATTTTCTTATAATCTAGCAGCTCTACATTGGAGATCGATTTTTGCATAGCTAAATCACGTGGAAAGAACATATCAATACAAGTCAAGATGGCACCCAACATTTGAAATATTTTTGCTTCATCATCTCTATAATAATAAAAGAGATTTGGTAGGTATCTGGCCAAATACAATGGAGAATCAAGTCGATACTTGACTTTCAAATCAGTAATATCCATGATCGGCCAATATATTTCTCTCACGCTCATGCAAACCTTAATGATTTCTTTTTTGAATCTTTGAGCTCACCTTATACACCCTTCAAGGGAAACATTAGGGGTATGTGTAGTACAAGAAGTCTAAAAAATATTCGATCTCTTTAATTTATGCTAGTTCTTAAGAGTCCATTAAAATTATTGGGTAGCTGATCTTTTTTGTTGATATAAGTGATCATCTCCTCTTACAAAATTCTTCAACCTGAACAATATCCTCAACATCTTTTACATTTCCTAAAATGACATCTTCTTCCCTATTAATATTAGATATTCTTTTTCTAACCTTTTTTTTTATTTTGGTACCTCACATGGTTCTTTGCACATTGCTTGATCAAGTGGGCTGGATTTCGGACACGATGCTAATGTGAGTGATTAGGGAAAAAACTCATTTTAAGGGTCAACTTCTTATTTATATAAGAAGTCATCCCCAAACCATTTAACACCGTTTTGTGTGTTTTATGTTCATTTAGGGAAAAAGCTTTAAAGTAGGTCTTGGAATTAAAATAAAGGATTGGGAAGATTCTACCGTGTTGTTGTGAATTGCACAACGACTGTGTAAGGTTGTAAAATGTTTATCATAGATTATCCTCCCTAGAAATATGATATTAGCCAATCGATGCATGATCACCTCACTCACATGGTAAATGTGGCAAATAAGCTTAAAGCTATGAACATGGAAGTGAATGAAACTTTCCTGGTACAGTTCATTCTCCAATCCCTTCAGGGAGAGGAGTTTGAGAGGTTCCGTCAAGGATATAACACACTTAAAGAAAAGTGGAACCTTCAGGAAACTAAGGCCATGCTATTACAAGAAGAAGCAAGGCAAAGGGCAGCACTGAAAGTAAAACCTGCTGAAGCCCATTTTACTGTTCATAGCAATGCTAATGTTGCCAGCAGCAGCAAGACATCAAGTAGCACTACCAAAATTTCATGCACTAACGGTCAAATATGTAACCGGTAGGTAACCGGAAAAAATATATTTTCGGTTAAAAATTATTTAACCGGTAAGTTAACCGGTTCAAAATTTACCGGTTAACTTACCGGTTGGTTATGTTACCGGTTAAGTTACCGGTGGAACAAAACCAGCCGGTGAACCGGCTGGATTACCGGTTGGTTTTGTTCCGCCGGTTTTTTACGGCCGGTTCAATTAATTTTGGTTTGGTTCGAGAAATTAATTTAATTAAAGTTAATTAAGTTAAAAGTTTATTATGTGGTTATGGTTTGAATTTGTTCCTAAAATAATTTAGAATTAGTTAATATATATATATATATATATATATATATATGATAGTGTAATGAAGATTGAATTTAATTTTGAATTTAATTTTTTTTGGATTATAATTATTTGTAGGAGTGTACATGGGCATATATGAGATCACAGAATTTAGTTTTATTATATAAATCATTAATTTTGAACATACTTATTTTCACTAAACTACTC
>NQLW01000006.1:868473-898846 GCA_002312845.1 Kalanchoe fedtschenkoi
CAAGTGCATTGATTGCCTGTGGCAAATGAAAATTCAAACGCAGTCCATTACTTTTCTGTGAGAAACGACAATTTCATACTGCAACGATTCAGTCCATTAATTTGTGTGGGACAATAGGAGGATGGATGAGAATAAATTATAGTACATATAATTAGAAATTTATTTTGTTTAGTTATATAAATTGTGTTCTACGCAAAATAAAAAAGGTGGGAACCAAATAAAGAATATTTAAATTTTAATTTTCTGTTTACATGAATTATTCAAGAGATTTTTGGTTGTATTATATAGTTTATTTGGGGTATTTTTGGGTGTATTTATGGTTTATTTGGGGTTGCATGGACCGGACCGGTTCGGTTCGCATTTTACCGGCTGAGTTGAACCTGCCGGTAACCGGCAAGCCTACCGGTTAGGCTACCGGTTACAAATATTTTCACTTTTCCCCGCCGCTCTCCAACCGTAATTGCAACCGAAAATTTAACCGGTAATAATTTAACCGATGGTGTAACGGCCAATTTAACTGATACAAACTTTAACCGACAATTTCAATGGTACGTTAACCGATAACAATTTAACAGTTATTTTCTGACCGGTAAATGTTAAACGGTAAATGTTAAAATTTTGGTAGTGTAGTAAAGAAAAGAAGAAAGGAAAGCAACTCCATGAAAGTTAAGGGTGATGCACAGAAAGCAAAGAAATGTCATTTCTGTGGAAAGGCTGGACACTTCAAGAATGAATGCCTGAAATGTAAGGCATGGTTTGAAAAGAAAGGTATACATAATGTTTCTGTAAGCTTTGAATCAAATTTAATTGAAGTTCCTTCTAATACTTGGTGGTTAGATACTGGTGCAACTACTCATGTTTCACATATTTCACAGGGATTCCTTACGATCTAGCGCATAAAGGAAAATGAAAAGTTTATTTTCATGGGAAACAGGATGAAAGCAAAGGTTGAAGGCATTGGAACTTACAGATTGATTTTAGATACAGGCTATCGTCTGGATCTAGAAAAATGTCTTTATGTACCTGAATGTGCTAGAAATCTTGTTTCTGTTTCGAGATTGGATATTATGGGGTTTGATTTTAGATTTGGAAATAAATGCTTTTCAATGTATCGACAGAAGTGCCTTTTAGGCAGTGGTACATTGTTGGATACATTGTATTGCTTCAATTTGAATTCAGAATTCTCTAATTCCCTGTTTAATGTTGAATGTGATTTTGGTGTTAAACGTAGTGCACTAGATGAATCCTCTGCTAATTTGTGGCATAAAAGACTCGGTCATATATCCAAGGAAAGAATCATGAGACTTGTTAAAAATGAAATATTGTCTCATTTGGATTTTACTGATTGGGATGATACATGTGTGGATTGCATTAAAGGAAAGCAAACCAAACACATATCAAAGAAATCAGCCACAAGGAGCATGGGATTGATCGATTTAATTCATACAGACATTTGTGGTCCATTTGATGTTCCGTCATGGGGCGGAGAAAAGTATTTCATTACCTTTATTGATGATCATTCAAGATACTGTTACCTTTATTTACTGCATGAAAAATCTCAATCGGAGGATGTTTTACAAACATTCATTACCGAGGTTGAAAGGCAGCTAAATAGAAAAGTCAAGGTAATTAGATCAGATAGGGGTGGTGAATATAACGGTAAAACAACTGAACTTGGACAGGTTCCAGGTCCATTTGCAAAGTTCCTCGAATCTAAGGGCATTTGTGCACAGTATACAATGTCTGGAACACCACAACAAAATGGTGTGGCAGAAAGGCGAAATCGTACTTTAATGGAAATGGTTAGAAGTATGATGTCTAACAGTTCTATACCTGTTTCATTGTGGATGTATGCATTAAGGACGGCTGCATATTTACTCAACAAGATTCCTAGTAAGGCAGTTCCTAAGACACCTTATGAACTGTGGACGGGAAGGAAACCAAGTTTGAGGCATCTTCATACATGGGGCTGTCAAGCTGAAGTGAGAATTTTCAATCCACATGAAAGAAAACTGGATCCAAGAACCATTAGTGGTTTCTTTATAGGGTATCCTGGAAAGTCTAAAGGTTATAGATTTTGCTGTCCTAATCACAGTATGAGAATTATTGAATCTGGTAATGCTCATTTCATTGAGAATGACAACATCAGTGGGAGTAGTGAAAGTCGTAATGTGGAGATTAAAGAAACATTGGTGGAATCATCTACATCTAATGTTTCTTCTCAAGTTGTTGTTCCTATTACTATTGCACATGCATATGGTAATTATGAGGAGCAACAACAGGCTGTAGTTTATACTCCACATCACAGTGTTGTAGTCAATGAAGGAGAAAATGATAATGTTCAAGTTGATGAAAAAGTGCAACCTCAACAGGAAGTAACATTAAGACGATCAAGTAAAGTAAGAAGATCTGCTATTCCTGAAGATTATGTTGTGTATGCACTTGAGCATGAAAGTGACTTGAGCATGGATAATGATCCAGTCTCATTTCAAGAAGCTGTGGAAAGTAATAATTCTGAAAATTGGTACAATGCTATGAAAGAAGAGATGAAATCTATGGCAGATAACAATGTCTGGGTAATAACAGAATTGCCGAAAGGTTCTAAAAGAGTTGGTTGTAAGTGGGTCTTTAAGACCAAGCGGGACTCTATGGGCGATGTCGAAAGGCATAAAGCCAGACTTGTTGCCAAAGGATATACTCAGAAAGATGGCATTGACTACAAAGAGACTTTCTCTCCTGTATCAAAGAATGACTCTTTGAGAATTATTATGGCATTGGTAGCTCATTATGATCTTGAGCTTCACCAAATGGATGTAAAGACCGCCTTTCTTAATGGAGATTTAGAGGAGGAAGTTTATATGGACCAGCCACAAGGTTTTGAGATCACAGGAAAAGAAAGTCTAGTATGTAAACTGAAGAAGTCACTATTAAATGGATTGAAACAGGCTTCAAGACAATGATACTTAAAGTTTAATAATACCATATTGTCTTATGGATTTAGAGAAAACACAAAACACCCATTAGAGAATTCTCCTATATCATCAAGGAGCAAGCTACAAAGATATAAGATCAAAGAGAGAAAGCACATAGGATCATTCAAGTCATTATTATGGATCCAAGTAAGTTTTCTATATATTTCTCAATTATGTTTGTTAATCCCCATTATCCATATTTGGTTAATTTAAAATGTTTGTAAGTAGATTTTGGGTTAACGCTTCCGCATTACATTCACATATCAAAACAATATTTTACTGATCTAATATTGATTTTGATGTATTAAAATTTTACATTTTTGTTAAATCATTATGTCAAATCATTATTTACTACTCGAATATCGTCAACATCTAATATTGATTTTGATGTAACAAATTTTTTACATGTTTTTGACCAATGGCTGGCAAAGGGTTGATTCACTTGAATCAATGCAATTCTCAAATTTTCCCTCTGGATATGATCTAGGAGAGCAGAGTGCGTTGTGAAGGGAGCTACTCCGGGGTCTTGGAGGGGGATCGAAGCCCTGAAGAGTCTTGAATAATCACAGCGTTCAGCCCGTCTAAAGCATCTGCATTGGCCGCGAGGCCGTCCCTAGCAAGAGACCAGACCCTCTCCCTCAGCTGGGCACGCCCCATCCTCGAGATGATGACTGCATTTCTGGCAGAAGCTGGGACCTTGGGCCGAAAGTCCTGTAACCTGATGCTTGCAGTCCACTTCACGTTGAGAATGGAGTCTTTGCAATTAAGGGGATTGATCAACAAATAGGTACTTTTGCAACTGCTGAACGTGATATGAATGCCGAGGGATCTTCCAAGGGAAGACTAGAGGAAAAGCAAAGACTTGCCTGGGACAAACAGATGATCCAGGGATTCAGGGCGGCTCTCTTCACAACAGGAGAATTTCGAGGCCAGAACAACTCCCTTAGCTTGGAGCGCCTTGTCTAATAAAAGGCTGCTGTGCTTAATCTTCCACAAAAAAAGCTATTCATTTTTGGTAAGATTTTCGCCCAGCATTTCTTCCGGAGCATACTGCATGTAGTTTTAAGCTTGAATTATGATGAATAAGTTTTAGTCATTTCTCATCCTGCTGTAATTTTATTCCGCCATATTATCATTTCTAAGCAGATTCTCAATACAAAGATACAACATCAAGGTGCATTGTAATTCGGTATGTTCCTGGCAGGCTGAATGCATCAGTACGATCATGAGTAGATCTCCAGCAAAGGGCTTATCTCAGAAGCTGTGTTCCAATGACATCTTGCAGTGAGCAATGGCAGCCTGAATAGAGTTTTCTCTTGCGTAAGGCTTAATCTCGGAAGCACAACTGTTCCTATGAATGGGGGAAGATTTGATTGAGGCAGGGCTACCTACAGTCAAGCTGTCTATCGCTCCCTTGATGGAGTTGATGGTTACCTCAGGCAACCTTGATGGCTTGGTCCTTTTTCTCTCTCTCCTCAAGAATGGATCAACTGGGCTCTCGTAGCTCAACTTATCTGGTTCGAGGTCATACGTCACCTGCTCTGGACCAGGTATCTGTTTGGAGGCTCTTGTCAGTGGCATCTTGGATTTTGCTTTTATTGTTCTGAATTTGATGA
The DNA here is from genome assembly GCA_002312845.1 of Kalanchoe fedtschenkoi. Lineage (NCBI taxonomy): Eukaryota > Viridiplantae > Streptophyta > Magnoliopsida > Saxifragales > Crassulaceae > Kalanchoe > Kalanchoe fedtschenkoi. The sequence goes on from NQLW01000006.1 coordinate 873,062, forward strand.
TCAACTTCATGAGCCCCCTGCTTAAAGTTTTAATGACCTTTGATTGCTTCCTAGACAGACATAAAAATCATATCAATACGTCTCCAAATTGGCATCCTTACATTGTTCAAGTAAAAAGAAAAATAGCCTGTACCTCTTGTCCATATTCTGGCATTTTTCATCAGCTAATTCACGGGTTGTTTTGCAGTCACAATGCCCAGCGGGCGCTGGCGAGCTACTCAAATTCAGTATCAGCAGTTTCATCAACCTCTGAACTGCCACTAACTGAACAGCCTTTCTCCACTTATTCTCCTTTTCCACAAGACCAATCTCCGATGACTTGGCCAGCGCAGAAGTTTCAAATAAATTCCCGCAAGCATTTCTTCTCGCATTTGATCGGCCAAGAAATGCTGAGGAGGATGAAGAACATGATGACATGGAAGAAGAATCAACAAGACATGTGTAACTATCACTCTCAGCAGACTCAGCAGGCATCAGAAACTTGCATCTGAAGCTCCCCTCCGAACTGAAGTTTCGAGGCAACAGGGTGGAAAAAGAAAGACGAAACTGGAGTAGATGATCTGGTTGGTGGCGGCTGGGTTTTTGATCCAGGGCAATTTCAATGTAGGATCCATCATCATCATCATCATCATCATCTTGGTCGCTGTCGGACATGATAAACTGCTGATTCCTATTATTATTGTTGAATGAGAAGCTTTGGTCTTGCTCGTCATCTGGGTTTTCTATGTCTGCGTGCTTCATCGTCAATCGAGATCTTGGAATACAGGAAATGGGTTGAGATAGAATTGAGCTTGAAACTGGTAGCAATAAATACAAAGTGCCTCTAGAATTTGGTTGACAGAAGTAAGGAATAAACTCTAATTTGCCCACCAAATCTAGAAACATGAGTCACCAAATTGGACTAAATGGTGAGCTTGAGCTTATGGACTTGTTCAATAATCCATTTCCTCACTCCACATAACATATGTATGTACACATGCGTATAGTTTAGTTACAAACCTAAACATTGATCAGATTTCAAGATATTTTTCATTCTGTATCTGCATTTTGGTTCGGTGTAAATTTGAACGGTTTTCCAAGTTACCGGCCTCTTTTTAGTGCATCAATCACTTATGAGCAGTGTTTTAAAAAGTGTTAGGTGGTGGATATAACGCTTAATGACTAGTCGGTTAGACGGAGATTAATTGAAAAAACTAATCAAACGGATAGACGAAGGTATATAAATTAATAATATATTTGATAATTAATATTAGAAAAAGATATTTTTAAAAATGAATATTTTTTAAATATAAAATTTGGAACAATTAATCGGTTAGACATTAGGTGAGCATTTTAACACCGTTCTAATCGGCCGCTTAAACTGCTAGGTAAATGCCTTATAGAACAGTGTTTATAAGAAACAAAGAAGAACTTGGCTTATGTTGTTTTTGTGGTATTGAATTGTGCAAGGGTTCAAGTCTTGGTGGAGTGTTGGCCCAATAGTTTGGATGATGTTTAACAACTCTCAAGTCATGAATTCGAAGTTTGGTGGAACCATATTTGCATTTTGATACGGTGGAGATGTCCATGAGCTAGCTCACGATGATACAGAACGTCACTATCAAAGTAAAAGAATGTGCGATACCTGATCACCAAAAATAAAAAAGTGCAAGGAAAGTTACTTGCTTTGTGAATTACTCACTTTATTTTCTCAAGCTTTAAATGAAGCAAGTTGGTAAAATCTGTGTTCCTGCAATAATTAACTATGTTCTGAGTTACTATTAGGTTAGGTAAAAATTGTGGCCCATGAAGAGACTTTCCTACCACCTTTTTGGAAAACTTCACACCATAACTATCAAAACCATTGAAAACATGTTTAAAAGTCATGAAAATTTCAATAGACGATTTGATAAACTGCTTTCATTTAGGTAGAATACTTCCACAGCTAAAAGTACACAGTATCACAAGTACCAGCACATATTATAATCTTTGATGTATGTTGCCAACTAGTGAAAACTTATATAAACATTAGGTCACATGTCCCTTTATGACCTAATGTTTAGTATGGAAGTTTTTTCCCATAACTTGATGCTATTGTCCCCTAATAGTCCAGAGACTAATGCTTATTCTTCTGCAATGGGAGTTGATGAAGAGCAGCATACCCAATTTGTTGAAAGCTACCTGTAGACGGCCTCTCATACATTATAATATGCATTTGTTTTTTATACACTAACATGAGAACTTTACTGAATTTAGGGTTCTCAATTTGGATTCTCTTTTCAATCTCTATCAAACATTTTTAATAAATAAAAAAGTGAGTTCTACATTTATTTTATTTTATATTATTTTAGTTGGTGTGATGTAAAATTAAGAATTTTTTACATGCTATGGTGACCCTTATTTTAGATCTATTTTAGGAGTGTTAATAATTCGGTCCACCTACGTTCAGTTGTGATCCAACAAAAGGAAGAAAGAAATGTGATATGAGGCAAAGTTTGCTTCCATAATAGCATTCTCACCAAAATTTGGAGAGATTCAGAGAGAAAGGATGATAGAAGTTTGTGTTGTCCCAATTTTTTGATGAAATAAGGTTTCGATTTGGGTGGAGGAGACGTTGGCAATCCGAGTACAACTGTCCTGAACGTTGCGGCTTAGGAATCGTAACACCTACCCCAGAAGCGCTATTGATCTTACGGAAGCACGATCGACCTGACTACGAAAGGTCCTTGTACCGGCAAGCAATCGAAGAACAAGGAAGAACAAGATGAATGAGCGACTGAAATTGTAAATATGAATGAAGAATAAATCTGAAATAAAACAAGAGTTGAGATTCTGAAGACTAATAGACGGGCGATCTAGTTGACACGCACGAATACAGAAAAAAGAAATAGCAGCTAACTTTAATCTAAACAAAATCTAATTGAAAAAGTGTCAGCAACTAACTATTTATAAGGAATGAAGCTAGGGTTTCTCCTTAACTAATTATGATTCTTATCATTGATAAGATTTAGACTAGTATTAAAAGGCTGAGACCCAAAGTTCAAATCCTGTTACCAGCCTGACTTAAATTCAAAGCCGAAATCCTATTAGTACTTTGACTTAAGCCCAAATCCATCTCTGATTTGGACTTAAAACCCACTAAATTTGTTTTGCTTATTTTGGACAACTAAGATGGAATTTTGATATATGGCTGGATCCATTTGATAGAAGACTTCCAGATCTTTCCATCCATTGATGGGCATTCACCAACGTCCAAAATTGAAAGATACGAGGAATTAAAATTTGATATAGCCTGCAGAATTCTTGTCGTGATATCCTCATCATCCTCTCCTTCTTACATTTGAGTCATCCTCGACTCAAGCTCTTCCTTTAGTTCTGAATAAGGTTTGACATCTGCGGTGTTAAATGTGGAACTAATAGCTAAATCCTTCTCAATCAATTTTTGAACTTTATTCCCTTAGTTTCTCCCAGCTTGGTCCTATATGAAGCGTGATTTGGCCAATTTGATATTGGAATAAGATCATTTTGATGTTTTGGTGGTAGTCCCGATGGTTTGTCCTTTGGAAAGAAGTCCATGTAGTCCTACAAAAGGTCAGTGATAGAAGGAGGTAAAAAAGAAGATATATCCTCAAGTAAGAATAAAACTTCTTTTCAGACCAAAGCATAAACAATAGAATTGTCAGAATTTAATTCATGCTTATCAGATTTATTAGCAATAAACTAAGCGCATTTCAGCTTAATCTCAATTTCTTCTTATGAAATAATCTAGTGTTTCTCTTGTTTTGTTTGTCAGGGTCCTTTACCAATCTGATTATACTCCTGAATTTTTTCTTTACTAGCTTCAGCAATATAGTTTTTTAAAAGGGATAAAACCCAAAAGGGGTCCTGAACTACCACCGATTACCCAATTACGGTCAGAACTACCATGATTTCCAAAAAGGGTGCGATGAAAAAAAAATTGGACTGATTTTCTAAAATAAAATTTACCATTACATTCCTAACCTAATAGTACTATTAGACTTAAATTTGTGTTCGAAAATTACATCGTTTGGTTATCAAAATAAATTATATTGTTTTGCGCACTTAAAGAAAACGACGTTTTTGGATAACCAAACGATGTAAATTACGCACACAAATCTAAGTCTTATAATAATATTAGGTTTAGAATATAATGACAAATTTTATTTTAGAAAATTAATCTAATTTTTTTTCATTGCACCCTTTTTGAAAATCATGGTAGTTCTGACCACAATTGGGTAAGCGGCGGTAGTTCAGGGCCCCTTTTGGGTTTTTCCCCTTTTTAAAATAGCTTCAGGAGACAAATCATGTAACACAATTTTCTTATCTTTATCCATAAAAAGATATAGTTTAGTTCTACCATGATGCAATAAATCTTTATTATACTGCCATTGTCTATCTAAAAATATAGAATATGCTTGCGTAGGCATACATCACAGTCAAGAGTACTATCCTACGAACAATATCAAATTGAACGGCACAAAATCGGGTTACCATTAACTTACCGTTGTTAATTAACCATTGAATGTTGTGTGGCAGCGAGTGCGGTTTGGCTGTTGAAGCAAGCAATTCTACCACATCAGAACTTGTCAAGTTATTGCAACTTCCTCTATCAATGAGTATGCAGCTTAAATGCTCCTTGATGACACATTTTATGTGAAACAAATTGAATCATTATTGATGTTCCACATTCTCGATTTCTGCACTTTGCACTCGTTTTCCAACGCGACTCTCATTGCGTTCTGCTTCTTTAACGCAAATGTGTTCTTCTTTATCAAACTTTTCATCCACCCTTACATGGTCAACTTTGCTAACAATCTTTGCGCACATGACCATATCTGTTGCATTGTAAGCATCGAATATCCCTTATTCGCCTAAAATTTGGCGGGTGAAGAACTCTTAGCGTGTACTTCCACTTATTCCTTGGTTGTTTCATATATGTGAGCTGACGATTTAGACATATAAGAAGGTGTGTTGCAATTCGAAGAAGGCGCAGGAGCTACTTGATTTGATGACATTCCATAAGTTCATTGAGACCAAAAGTTCACACTTCCTATAACAAATTAGTTTTCGTGCAGCAACAACATCTTGGCACTTCTCTTTCAGCAGTACAAGCAAGATGAAACAACGGAGTGATCAATTTGTATTCTTTATAATCTTAAATACCCTTTATTTCACTATTCAAACCACTCAAAAATCTAGCAATGGCAGCCTCCTTAATTTCTACTAGACAACAATGCAACATAACTATTTGCAACTCTTGATAATATTCCTCTATAATTTTAGTACCTTGTCCAAACTGTTGAAACTTTTTTAACAAATCACGTGCATAATATGAAGAAATAAATCTATCTCGCATTATTCTTTTCAATGCATCCCAAGTTTCTGGTGTGATATTAGGATTTTTACGATAATACTTACTCCACCAAATAGAAGAAAAATTTGTAAATCCCACTAACAAAAGCTCTAACCCTTTTATTTTCTAGAAAATCATGACTTGCAATTTTTTTATCAATAACTAATTCTCATGCAAGATAAGCATAAGGGTCATATATATCATTAAAAGATGGTATAGTGAATTTAATCTTTCTTAATAAATCACCATTGCCATGTACTTCTCTTCTTGATAATGTATTTAACATGTTGGTGCGGTTGTATTGATGCTTTTGAGCATCTCCATGCTTGGTGTTCACAGCATATTCATTTTTTTCACTGTGGGTTTGATGATTTATGCCTGCTATTTACTGAGGGGCATGACTCATCTCCTTTAGTCGGCTCATCATTGTCAATGCTTGTATAGGCTTAAAATCTTAGTAACTAATGTGTAAATCAATTGGGACTTCGCGAGTAGCGTTTTGGCATTGAGGAATAAACCCTCATCAAGTCAAAAATTGAGCTCTCTTTCAAAGTAATCTTTGTAGAATCTCTTAAGTGCACGTTTGGTACGCCGTATTATTTATATGTGTATTATTAATACCCGTATAAATAATACCACCTATTGAGGAGGTATTATTAATACAGGTTTCCAAAGGTAAATTTTCTCTCCCCGCATTATTAATACGTATTCCTATTTTGTACCAAACCCATCACCATGGTATTAATAATACTATCCCATTCCTAATACATGCTACCAAACGAGGGCTAAAGAGTGTGCTTCATTGGACGGATCAGGAATTTTTTAAGAAATATAGCGCCACATGCTTAGAGCTAATGATGAAAGTGATCAAATTGTTGGTCGAGGCTTGCTATTTTCTATGCCTCTTGCAAGGCTGCTGAAATCAGGGAAACCCAAGTATGATAAGGGCTTCCAAAAGCAGGGCCTCAGTTCACTAACTGGAAGAAAGATTATAGGATTTGAATAGGTCGGGAGCCCTTCCGGTGGTTCTTTTTCGAGTGTGAGACCAAGGAATGTTCTATTAAAGAGAAGGGAGAATTGCACGGCGGGTTCGTACACTCAGCTCCCAATCCTTACATCACTTTCACTAAGAAAGAGTGTACGATTCAACTACCATGAATTGGGTCTAAGTTAGAAGACTGGGTATCAAAGACAGCAACTACGACAGCGTGTTCGCATGCCTCAGGACCATCCATCAATGGAAGCTAACTGGCATTTGATAGTGAGAAAGGAGGCTCCGGATCGAGGACTCCTGAATGGAGAAAAGTCTTTAAAGGAGCTTGAGCGCTAGCGCCCCTATAGAGTAAGGTTCTTCTCCTATTAATGAAACCGAAAGAAATACAAAAACCCAGTTTCATATAGATCTAGACTTGTAGCTTGATTCTTTACTCATTCCATATTGGGAAGAATTGTAGGACATCATTCGAGAACACTTCTTCCTATTAATATCAATGATATCCGACGATCAAGACAATTCCCGTGAAACTCTTTCATTTCATAGAAGTGAATTCTTATTCTTACAAAGCAAATAACATTTCCTATTGATTTGTCCCCTTGACTTGACCTATTCTTATTCTAAATTATTTGTCGCTACGTTGTTCCCAAGGACTAGCAGAACCGAAATAGCGAAATTCTTGGGTCATCTCAATGGGTTCAGAAATCACACGTTTCTCTGGATCATCATAGCGTACTTCCACATATCCACTCAAAGGAAGGTCTTTTCGTAATGGATGACCCTCGAATCCATAATCAGTTGATATACGGCGTCGATCCAGATGATTGATTGAAGAAACACCAAACATATCCCAAATTTCTCGCTCCCACCGGCCGGCTGATGGAAATGGACTGACTACCAGGGATACGTGTTACTTCGTCTGCACTGGTTTGTACACGAATGCATGAGTTATACCGAGTACTCAGTAAATTATAGACCACTTTAAATCTTCATTTTTGAAAGGGATGATCAACTCCGCAAATATCGATCGAAACTTAAACCATTGTATAGGTATCTAACTTCAGAAAGCACAACAATGGAAATGGGTAGTCCGTATTAGTCTCAGATCTATTCCCATGTTCTAATCTTTCCATTTTTTGACCCATTTTTGGGGTAAAGTCTCCCAACTATATTTGAAAATGAATTGGTTATCCATAAAGATAAATAAAGTTTTCTTGTAGTTCCACTTCTTGCTCTAAAAATGAAGAATTTTTAAAAATCGGTTGGAAAAACCAAGAAAGAAAGGAGAGTCTTTAGGCATTGCTTGGGAGCTGGTAGTTAGATTTCCAACCGGCGAGCGTGGTGATAAATCCGCTTCTTTCTCGGGGCGCAGTGCCCGGTCTCATTCTTTATGTAATTTCCTTTTTATTTGCGGAGAGCGTTCGCAACAATAAGTGCGGTGAGCGAGATTCTTTCTTTGAGTAAATAAATGAGACTATTCCTTAATTCACGCCGTGCGGGTGGGTATTAAGTATGACTCGGGATGCTAAGACCTAGAACTAGGCGAGCCTATTAAAATGGGTCGTCTCCCACGGTAACTAATCTAAGCGTCGTAAGCACATTTATTCTTTCTGTATAGATTGATTGAGTGCATTAGGTGAGCCTTCCGCTAAGGGTATGGGTCTTTCGTCGAGTGATAAATGTCGCCCCCGGAAAGGGTTGTTCATTACGATTGACTCCTAACATAGAGCTAAGGCGGGGAAACAAGTCTACCTTTTAAGCTCTCATTTGCCTCGATTTTCATTTAAATTTAAAGCTCGTAAATTAGGCTTTATAAATAAAATTTCCTGAGGGTTTAGTTATTTCATAGATAGGTAAGCCGATGTTGTTGCATTTGCATTTGCAGTTCCTGTCTCTCTGTCTTAACCTAGCTCAAGGGCTATAAAAGTTCCTTGGAGGTGGGGTACCGGTCGTGAAGGGCGTCCTTCTTTCTAGCTTGAGTTGTTGAGAACATAAGTAAGTGAATATCCTTTCTTTGCTTTATAAGTAAGGGCCTCCTTTCTCTATGACGCCTAATGACTTCCACCTAACCTGATGGGAAGGAGTGAAGAGCGGGTGCTAAACAAGGGGTTCAGAGGTGGGGGTAACTTGTATGACTCCGGCTTAATGGAATAACAAATAAAGGTATTGGACCCCTAACCCCATAAGGGACTGAACGAGCGATGCTTGGTAAGTCTCACGAGTTGAATGTCTTTTGCAGCTCGGCCTATGGCGCCTTTTCTGAGGGGAAGTCTTGTCCTTGTGTTCCTCTCCGAGCTATATTCATAACCATTCTGATGCATGTATGATCATCTCCGGTGTGAACCATCTTCTTTCTTCTTTTCTTTTTTTAAGTTATGGATTGGAGTAGACACGTGTAACTTCCTCCAGGGGGAAGCCATAACTATATAAGCTTTGGGCGGGATGTTGTTCTCTTCTTCCCTGAATAACTAGACATATGTCACTTTGTTCTACCTATGGCAAGTGAATGAGTGATGAAATTTATTATATCGCGAGTGAGCGCTTAAATGCCTTATTAAGAGTGAGGGAAGGCCTTGTTTTAGAGTTTGGAGTTCTCCACTAGCACCTGAGAGCTTTGGTCTTAGGTTGTTACGCGATAAGCTTGTAATTCAATCTCTTCCTCTTTTATAGAATAGAGGGACAAGATGCGTTAAAAACGCCTAATTATTAGATCTATTACCACTGCTTCAATTTGATTGGATATGTTGAATCTTGCATTTGTTGATCGCGTATGTAGAGCTGTTTATAGCATGGAAATATTAGCTCCTCCGCTTTCTCCGTCTCCTGCACTTCAGGTCTTGGTTCGAAACCACTATCGGCGACTTTATGGTCGTTGAATGAGGGAAGGGTGCCAGATCTTGAGAGTCATTCATATTTTAGACATGCTAGATTCTATTTGTTGTGATGGCAAAATTGCCCCTAACTTATCTGCCCACAGTAGCAGATGTTGTGTTCTTTATTCGCAGCTAAAGGGCTTTTTTCCGTTGCTAATGAGAGCATATGGGACAGGTGCCCGGTAAAAGAAGAATTTGGGATAGTCCATGTCGGCATTAAAAGACCTACTTTTATTATTAAAATAGTAGTTTGTGGCTACCATTGCATGCCTTCTTTCTTTCGCTTTAGAAAGTTCTAAAAGCAAAGTAGGGATTTCACTTGCTCACCCGAACCTGCAACCAATGCAAACGAATCCCGTGCTTCCGACCCAACAAGCTCGTCAGCCGCTGCTGGCTCACCCATTCTAAGATTCGAAGGATGCTAAATAAGATATGCCTTGACAGAAGAGTTATTCCCTACCTTTTTTTCTCCAAACTCTCTTTATCGACATGCGCAGGTTATGAACCAACTTCCAACTCTTTCAGACAACAAAGAGAATTTTCCAGTGGGTTTTGGAACTTGGGCTACTAAAACACTAAAACCTCAGTTTAAAAGAAAAAGAAACACGAAGAAAAACCTCAGCAAAGTGTTCACTTCTTTTTCACGAAAAGGTCCATTCCCTCAATATCATGATTGGGCCAAGGCCAGATCATGAGATAGACACAAAAAGAAACACATGACAATTATTTTCCTTTCTATTTTGTTTAGTATATTTTGCATTTTGTACGTAGCATTGATGTTTATGGATTTACAACTACTAGTGATAAAATTAGAATCCCTTCTTCTTAGAAGAGGACTCTTTTTTTTATTGCGACAAATGGTCGGTGGGAAGTAGGTCTAATCCTTTTTGCTCTGGTTACTCTCGAAAACCCACCCACTCTAGTGAACATGATGATATCTTATAGTGGACTTCGAGCCAAAAGCTACCTCTTCCCGCATCATCACTTGTACCCTCAATATCCAGCGGGGGCAGCTCAGAGTTTTCTGAGTGGTTTGGAACCATAGCGGAGGCATCCCCTTCGGCGTCTGCAGCAGAAGCGGAAAAAGTCGTAATTGTAATTCCTTCCCCGGAAATAAGCCAGGGGGAATTGTTGGGAGATTCATCCAATCCGCAGGCCGCCACTTCTACTTCTACTGGCAGCGGTACCCACTTCCCCTCAACCCAGGAAATAAAAAAGGAACTCGGATACTTCTTATCGTCCTTTGTCAAGATTAGGGCATGCTCCGATTTTGTTCTAACTATACAAGGTCAGCTGGACCTCCAGCATGCTCCCCCCAGAAGCTGTACAAAATACAGCAGCTCATCGAAGAAATGTTCCAGAACCACCGGCCCACTTCTGGACGAAAAGGCGCAGATCTCTTGCTCGAAGGGATTCGGGCATGGGAAAAAAAATCGATGAGCTGCCTATTCCGCCCCTAAGTTTTGGACATTTTGGCGTAGGTTGGAGCACAAGATGCAGGCGCCATTCTAACGACCAGGTTCGAAGAATGGAAAAGGGACAACCACTTGTGATAGGCGGCAGGTCAGGTCGGTGGACATATCACCGCCCAACCTTACAAGTCAGAATCTTGAGGAGAGGCGTTTAAGGTATTGGTGGTACTGGACAAGCTATCAGGGAATAATCTCTTTCTTATTTCTACTTTTCTTTCCCATGACGATTAGGAACGGGAAAAACAAAAATTTCACATTGAATTCCGGACCTCAACATTCTGCTGCTCATGGTGTTTCATGATTAGTATTGGAAATGAACGGAGAAGTAGTGGAACGTGCGGAACCACATATTGGATTACTCCAATGCGGCATGAAGCCGCTGACGCCAAGTCGGCTTCTATGCCGCTAGCTATGCCTTGCTTGATCCCCCGGCACAGTGGGGGTTCTGTAGCGCGTCATGAGCACTGGGCTAAGGGGCGGTTGAGCAACTCAAGCGAACCCCCCTACCTTAAACATAGGGACAGAAGGGAGAAGGTTGTGAAGGTGGCCTCATTATCCACACCCCCCGGTCGGATGAATGGAGGACCGACCCGGGTTTTCGCGAGCGTTGGCGGGTCCTGGACTGCCTGTCAAGGGCGCTAGCGCATACCCCTGGGTGATCATCACGACCTGTACCTCACATTTCGGTACAGTGGAACGTGTAACCCACCTGCTGTCCCATTCAAATACAGTTTTTCTTGTAATCCATAGCCTAACAGAACGCAACAGCGAGGGACAACCCGCCCATACAGCCAGCGGGGAGGATGGCACTACTGGTAAAGACCGTCTGGTGAAAACGCCGAGGGCGTGAAGCCCGGTAGGCTTGCGCCAGGGGAGCATAACATACGGAGGAAAGGGAGCCCGGACGGTGGAAGAGCCAGGGGAGGCCGGGTCATTTGACGAAAATGGAAGGCTTTTCCCCTATTTAAAAAGGGTCCTATGGAGTAAAGGGGAGTGCATGAATTCTTGGAAAAAGAAGGAGCGCGCCTATATAAATTCTTAATAATGTAAGAATTTAGTATTAAAGAAAAAATTTAATAGATAGAGTTAACCGTACGACAGACAGCGCTCCTACACGCGAATTAGCTTCCGAGATCGAGCCATCTCAATTTTACTACAGGATTTTCGAATGAATGCTGGGCTGGGCCACCTCGAATGGTGTGTGCCGCATGCGGGAAGACCTGTACTTACGGTTTTTAGGGGAATCTGGTCAAAAGACCGGTCGGCGCCCACCCGACTAGAGGGACCGAAAAATTAATAGAGTACAAAACTTATCTTCAAGCTTTACCTTATTCTGATCATTCAGAGGGCGATCGCAAAATCACTGAATGAAGTCCTCCATTTTTTTCAGGGGTGTTGGCCCGCAGCAAGGCAGAGATGACTAAGTGACATATGAAATATGACGATGACAATAGCATTTCGGTGTCAGTGGTTTGTCATGGCAACTGTCTCATTGACACCGAAAATGTTTTCACCTCCCTCAGTGAAGCCGTTGACTTCGGATACGCCCAAGCAATGGATTCTCAAATCGAGATCATGTTTAGATCAGGCGTTGGGTCAACTCTTTTTCCTTAGACTTCAACCAACAGCATGTTCAGAAAAAGTAGAATGTAGTGGCCTTCACAAGATTAGATTTTCCATAAAGTTTAATAATAATACATAAAAATGTACAGGTACTCATATCACACATTTGTGTTGCTTGAGAATATGCCCCCAAGATATTCCAATCTCTGTCAAATTGGTAACCAAATCAAGATACCACACCGATAATCAGAAGCTTTCACTTTTCTTCATTAACAAAACTAACAGGCATGGAAAACATCAGCCACCTTTCTTAATATTCCAGACAGTCAGTCCAATCAAATGAAGATCGCAGTCAGAAAGCGAAATCTAATCACTAAACAAAAATCAGAATATCCCAGCTCAAGGATATAGTAGAGAGCAGCATAAATCAAAATTGAAATGGCAACTCACTCACTTCTTGAAACTCTCCAGCAGCACAGCAGCACCAACATCAATAAACAGCTCAAAGGTCCCATCTTGATCATCATCTGACTTCGACCCAGTCCAGTCCAATCTAGTCCAACTTCTCATACCACCCGATAACGTTCTCGTTCCTTCTGACGAGTTTGTGGCCCGACTTCATTATTTGGATTTGTACAACCAAGAGCTTTGCATGGGGCCAACTTTAAGGAGCATGCGCTCAAACACAAATAGTTGGTATAGAAGGCGGTTTGCTTCCCAGCAAACCAGGAATGAAGTTCGCGGTTGCCAGCATGGCTTGCCATGTCTGCTGCGGAGGAGAGAAGTAATGTCAAGCTGGCCAACCACGGTTGGTGGATGCCGTGAGGTATGGGTAAATCAACGTTGACTCTGACGATTTTTTTAAAATATGATAGATTCGAAACTAAACTAAAAATTAGAGTAATTTTGATACAAAATAAAGTGAAAATAATATATTGCAAAAAAAAATTCTTCTAAGCCTTGAGAATGTCCCAAATTTTTATTAGAGGTAAAAGCAACCGACTTTAATTTATTAACACAATGAGAATTGTCAGAATGTCTTAAACAATCAGATACACACTATCATGATGTTGGTTGTGCCCATGTCGAATTAGAGCCTACAAATAAATTCTCAAAAGATGAATTCTGCTTAACATTCCTCCTCTGTATATGCTTGCATCTGTTCAGAAAAGAAATGCGAGAGAAGTGTTATGAGTGTATCTAGTAATTCTTAAGAGCTCCGAAAAATTTATTAAGGGTGTGTTTGGTTTAGGGAAAATTTGATGGAAAGAAAAATTTGAGGGAAAGTGAAATATGTAATGGATTTCATTTATTTTTCTTTGTTTGGTTCAAATGGAAAATTGAAATGAAAGTTTCAAAACTCTTTTAATTTTAATTTAACTTTCAATTTTCTTTCTTTCTCACAAATTTTCTCTAAACCAAACAAAAGAATCTTTCTAACTTTCCATCAAATTTTTCTTTCAACCTAATTTTTTCTGAACCCAACACACCCTAAAAGAACCTTAAATTATCACCAAAATCCGTTCTTTTGTTTGAATTTTGAAACTGAAAAATCAAAGTAAAAAAATTGAATCATTAAACCAATATATATGAATTAGACCGTACTGATATATTAATATTTTTTTATTTTTTATTTCCGCCCACTTTATTCTTAGACCACTACAGTGATAGTTCATCTATTTTTATTTTGTTTTATTTTATTTTATTTTAAGATTCTAATTCCATCATGCCAATGCCAAGTTAAAAAAACAATCAAATAAAAATGACGTAGTTTTGATTTGCAGCGGTCAATCACCATTCATTATGTGTATTTTGTAAAATGTATCATTTCTTAAAATCAAAAACAGTCTTTTTATCCCTAAAATTAATTTGTTTTGTACCAAAACCATTTTATTTTGATTGACAGTAAATCTGTTTAGCATTATGAAATTAAAATCCTTATTTTATTAGTATTTTTTATAACTACATAAACCCAAAAAGGATCCTGAATTATCACGATTTTCAAAAAATGTGCGATGAAAAAAAATTGGACTGATTTTCTAAAATAAATTTTACCATTACATTCCTAAACTAATGTTATTATAAGACTTATATTTATATGCGAAAATTACGTCTTTTGGTTATCAAAAGACATCATTTTCTTTATGTGCGCAAAATGATATAATTTATTTTGATAATCAAACGACATAATTTTCGCACATAAATCTAAATGTTATAATAATATTAATTTTGGAATGTAATTGTGAAGTTTATTTTAAAAAATCGGACTAATTTTGTTCATTGCTTCCTTTTTATAAATTATAATTGTTCTGACCACAAATAAATAAATACTTTTAAGTTTTATCCCTATATTAAAAGGCTAGAAGAAAGGAATGCAACTAGGGTTTTCGATAATATAAAATTCCGAGTGACTGCAGATTGGTTGAGGTCTTCGCGCGTCATCGGCCCGTCTTCAACGAATTGGGTATCAGGTCAGAAATGCTCTCCCTTGTTCTTTTGCTTCTGCATACTCAGTCCCAAATGTGCCGTCAGTGTTATTGTGTTTCAAAGTCTTGGAATTTGAACTAGTGTTCAATTGAATGCCGTGGTTCTTTCGATTGTACTCGTATCAGGGTTCGGCTGGGATTTGCATTTATAGTAAGTGGTATGTTACGTATGCCCCCTTATCTGCTGTCTGGGGGGCCGTCTATGAGTTTGATATTTTGTTCACCCGCTCAAATGAATGATTTTGTGTGGCTTTTGCCTGACTAAGTGGTTCCATATTATACTGGATATATTTTATGGTTGATTTTTCTTTTGCGTACCTCTGTGTTTTAGATTGCCAGTCTTTTCATTTTTATCACTAGAATTGGTTGCTTGTCGGCAGGAAATAAAAAAGAAGAACACATCTTCCTTGCTGGGAAGAAATGACTACAATGTCGCTACTTCGGCATTCTGTGCTTTGCAGGAAGCCGATAACTCCGGAAATCTGTCCTACAGTCGAGTCCTCCTCTTTAACTTTCAAGTCGTCTGCATCATTCTGTCCTAGAAAATATATTTTCAGTCCTCTGAAAGCAAGAACTCTGACCCAGACCAACTCGCTGGATGGTTTTGTGGTCTTTTCATCCGGGAATGGGAATAATGGTTCTGGGCATGGAGGAAATGGAGACAGAGGTGGAGGCGATGGTGGAAGAAGCAGAGATGACGAAGGAGGTCCGGGTGATTCTTGGGGGATTGTTGGCCTTTTGCTCAACGGATGGAGGTCGAGGGTTGCTGCTGATCCACAGTTTCCTTTCAAGGTGCTGATGGAGGAGTTGGTGGGTGTGAGTGCCTGCATAGTGGGTGATATGGCTACTCGACCAAATTTCGGACTTAATGAGCTTGATTTGGTCTTTTCAACTCTAGTTGTAGGATGCATTTTGAACTTCCTTCTGATGTACCTGTTGGCACCTACATTGTCAACCACAGCTTCAACCCTCCCGGCAATCTTTGCTAGCTGCCCCCCCAGTCACATGTTTGAGCCGGGTGCCTTTACCATAATTAATAGATTCGGTACCTTTGTTTACAAAGGAATTGTGTTTGCTGCTGTCGGATTTGCAGCTGGGCTTGTGGGAACAGCTATCTCAAACGGATTGATTAGCATGAAAAAGAAACTGGATCCAAATTTTGAGACCCCGAACAAGCCTCCCCCGACGCTTCTGAATGCAGTGACATGGGCGGCTCACATGGGTGTAAGCAGTAACTTCAGGTACCAGACCCTGAACGGGGTTGAATTCTTATTGGAGAAGTGGCTTCCACCATTTGTGTTCAAGAGTTCTGTGCTAGTAATGAGACTGCTGAACAATGTACTTGGAGGTATGACATTTGTGATGCTGGCAAGACTAACTGGTTCCCAGAGTGTTGCTGTCCAAGAGAAAATATCTATCCCAGAACCTGCTTCAACTGCAGGGAATGAGAAGTTGCTTGATGAAACCGATGACAAAACCTCTTCTGACTGAAAGGAAATGCTGCATCACCATCTTTCTTTCAACAGCCTTTTGTGAGATTGGGTTTAGCAATACATTTTTTTGGCATTTTAGTGTCAACATTGATATTCAGACTACTTCAATATTTAACTTGCCGATATATAATATCCCAAACATCTCCAAATGCTGTTATAAGAGGCTTTTCAAGTTATAGTTCAACGAAGCAAATGCTCACAAGTTTTGTTGGCAAATAGGTATCAGCTCGGCAATTAATTTATACAGCGTAAGTTCGACTATGAATATTAATATTATATAATTCATTTGTTTACTAATATCTCAAACTAATACTATAAAATTTGAAACTAAATGAAATATATTTTTACCTATTTAGTTTTTCTGCTATTTCACATTTCTGAAAACATTTTTATACACCATATTGTTTTCCAATTAAATAATTTCATATGACGATCGCATAGCATAAGTTTTAATTTTTAGTATACTTCTGACTTTAAAATATTGCAATATGCAATTTTTGTGACTGAAAACTGATTTGGATGAATAAAATCCCATATTATAAAGAGATGGAATCGTACCCCTAATAGTATTTGCGAAAGAGAGGATCAAATGAAGTTGCTTTCTTCTGAATTTGAACGGAAGTTTTAAATAAGATGGAGCAAGAACTATCATGAATACTTTTACTCCAACTTTACTTCTTAGATATTTTTTGCGACATGATTTTTTAATTGAGTCACTGTCAACCATGTTCCATTACATAATCTAAATAATTGAATATTTCTAAGCAACATAATTTGTGCTTTAATATTCAAAGCTAACATATGATCAACAAAATAAAAATATTTGAGCTTTTTGAGGAAATCCGGAGAATTAATATCATTAATTCTATTTGTGTCTATGTTTGTTTTGCGTATATCATCCTAGCTTGTGTATTTTTTTCTCATCAAGAAGTAACCAAAGTATATATTGTTGATTTTATCCATAAGATCAACAATGAGAGCATGATGAGAAACCGGCATAGTTCATGTTCTCAAATAGTGTTTATAATCATTCGAGAAATTTTTGTGCAAATCATGTCTATCATGTGATTATAAAAGTTACTGGACGTAAGGTCATAGGCGGATCCACTGGGGGCAGAGGGGGCAGTCACCCCCCGAATTCCACCTAAAATTCTTCTACCTAGGGTAAAAAAAAATTTATATATATATAAAAAAAATTATATGTATAATTTCAATGAAATTTTTAATTTTTCCCCCTCAAATTTAACCCAAATTTTTTATTATGTAATTTCCCCCCCTCCCCCCGAAAAAAATTTATGGCTCTGCCACTGCGTAAGGTGACATTATATATGTTACGTAACGATCAAACAACCCGATATCTATTTCTTTATCTAAAATAGGTATTAAGTAAAACGTGTATTTGTTAAATTTTTAGACCAAGCTCTTTGTTCGTTTTATTTCAATTCTAACATCTCACCTGGTTTTGTTTTCCAGTCTGCAATTTTGCTCTTTCCCTTTTGTCTAAATAGACTACGTAAAGAAGCAATCATTTGCTTGAATCAACTGTACCCTGAACCCCAAGTCAAATAAAAAATCTATAGATGATAATTTTTAGCGAAACTACACAACCATAAATCATCTCCAAAGGTACAATATTTTATGGAATCTGAAACAGAAACACCCAACTTTTTTTTAAGGAAACAAACTAAGAAACAAAACTTACACTTGGATTGAGGTGCAATGTGGGCATCCACATTGAAACAAAATTTAAAAGGAGGGTTGTTTCATGTCACATGGGATTTGTGTTATGTCACGTGAGATTTTCCATAAAGCTCATTCCCACAAATTTTTCATTCACATTAAAACAAACTTTTCAAACTTCTGCGCATAGATCCACATGTCACATTATACATTTTTTTTCATACTATATTAATTAAAATTCTTAAATATTTAATATTTTATAATTATTAAATTGTATTATCTTTTCTTGACATTTATATAATATTTTTTTGTAAAAATCAATTGTCACGCTTCAAGGTCTGAAGCGTGGTAATAGATTATCTTAAATATTTTTAATGGATCAGTTACCACATTTCAAACTTTGAAGCTTGGTAATAGATTATCTTAAATATTTTTAATGGATCAATTATCATGCTTCACAGTTGGAAATGTGATAATAAATTATCTTAAATATTTTTAATGTATCAATTACCACACTTCAGAGTTGGAATTGTGGTAATCGAATATCTTAAATATTTTTAATGGATCAATTATCACGCTTTAGACGCTTCCAACTTTGAAGCGTGTTATTTGATATTTTTATGAATCGTTTCTTGCAGACAAAGCGTTTCAGTGTTACAAGATCATGAATCTATTTCCACATTAAAATGAAGCGACATGATTAGAACAGCTAGGAAGCCAAGTCCTGAGAGGGCTAGGGGACGGTGGATAGTATATTTCTCAATTATTGACAATTTCTAATTATATTAGTGTTAATCAATTTAATTGACTTTATCATGAAAATTATTTGGAAAAAATAATAAAGATGAAAAGTAATTTAAGTAGAAACAAAATATTCCAAAGTTGCAAATTTTATTTATTAACTGTTGGTTTATTCAGATAACTTCCATTACAATTAGGCAGTAATGGTCATAGATTTAAATTAGATGATACATAGAAGTTAATCATCATAATAATAATAATTATTATTATTAAATAGAACATAAAATTTGGATAAAAAATCCTATAAAATATCAACATTAGCTTTACCATCATTTGGCTTGTCCATCTCTTCATGTCCTATTTTTAATCTAAAATGTATGTTAAAATAGAGGAATTCAAAGTTGAAATTCTAATCTGAAGTCTTTTTTTAGGCATAAAACTCAAAAGGGACCTTGAATTATCACTACTTACCTAATTGCGGTCAGAACTATCACGATTTCCAAAAAAGATGCGATGAAAAAAAAATGTACTGATTTTTTCTAAAATAAAATTTATCATTACATTATTAAACTATATTAAAAAAACTTAGATTTTTGTGCGAAAATTAAGTCATTTTGTTATCAAAATAAATTATATCGTTTTGCGCACATAAAGAAAATGACATCTTTTGATAACCAAACAATGTATTTTTCACACACAAATCTAAGTCGTATAATAATATTAGTTTAGAAATGTAATGGTGAATTTCGTTTTAGAAAATTAGTTCAATTTTTTATCGCATCCTTTTTGAAAATCGTGATAGTTCTGATCGCAATTGGATAAGCGGTGATAATTTAGGATCCCTTTTGAGTTCTTCTCCTTTTTTAAAATTGTATCAACCTTAAAATGTTTCCACAAATACGATACATTAATGTTGACGAGTATGATGTCTTGTCCTTTACTAATAGCTCTTTCAGGTCAACTCCTTTATCTGTTGTTATAAGAGAATTTTTAATTTTAATTTATTAGTATTGTGAATTTTGAATGAATTGTTATTTATCGAGGAAGAAGATCGACGTGATTTTTTTGGAGGTTACATTAAAGTATGAATTTTGCTTCCGATCAAAAAGTTGAAGACAATATTGTCAAATAAATCTATTTTCTATATCATATTTTACATCGTGATTACCAAGAATTACATCCATTAAAGTTTCATATATAATTTTCAAAAACAATAACTCCAGAATAATTTGGACACATCAAATTTTGTTAACATTAAATACTTAATTTAATAAATATATATTCTAAATATTTAAAATTTGAAGAAGATTCAACTATATGACATCACGTGGCAAGTGAAGAATATTGTGAAGAATTATATGTAACCAAATTGTGACATCAATTTAAAACAATATATTAGAATAAATTTCTATTTTCTATGTTCATATTTATCTTCAAATCTTATTAGATTTAAATAATATATGTTTCAATAAAATAGAAGATTAAAAAAAATAATAGAGAGGGCAAACTCACTCGTAGATATATTCACACAACATATTTTTTCCCTCATATTTTATATAAACTATGAAAATATAAGCTTCTTTAAAAAGAAATTAGAGGTTAAGCAAAAATTGATGCAAAATTGATGATCTCTACTTTCATTAATTTTCTAAAAAAATCATGAGAAGAAAAGTTTAACTATTTTGTAATTTTATGGTAATGTCATTTGATGATCAACATATATTTTATTTACACTAATGCATAAGACGTTACTGCATTACCAGAATATAACAATTTAACTTTTGAAACTAACATGTTAAAGAAGCTTATCATCAAAGCTGAAAAGAATCGGGTTGCACGTGTTATATTAAAAGAATACGTATTACAATTAAGAGAATATTGTAATTTTTATTGGATTGTTTAAATTAATTTTTTTTATTATTTTCTTTACGAAAGATGACAGATAGACATAGGGGCATACCTACATATGTTTTAAAGAAGTCAGATGATTCCGTTCAAAATTTATTTTTATTTATATATATGTATTATTTTAGGTTATGAGGTTAGAAAACTATTATAATAAATTTTCTAAAAATCAAATCTCTTTAAAATAAAAAATGTACAACATTTATATTCATTGTTTGTGATTATTTGTTAATTGACCCTCTCAATATTTTTTCTAAATTCGTCTATACACAGATGTTATGGGAATTGACGTTTTGCGCATATCAAGTAAAACTGATGTTTTTCTTTGACAAAAGAGATGCTTGTTACAATGATCCTGTTGCAAAATCACCTTAAGAAAATAGTTTTGAAAAAAAAAATCTGACTGATGAGTAATCTTTTTCCCCAAATCTATATATATATATATATATATATATATATATTTATATATATATATATATAGGAGGGATCAATTGACAACCTCCTTAAGTTAGGAACCGTCGTGGACAATTCTGAACCAATCATTTTGTACATGAAACAACAATATTTTTATTATATGATTTTCTTTTTGAGTTCATTTATTATGCTTTATTAATTATGTGAGATTCATTTTTATATTTTACGGAACAAATTAAGTACCTTTTAAGATTCGTTACTACTTACGGAACAAATTTATGGAACAGATTTTTTTTTGAGTTCACCGGATTTTGTGGATTTTGGATTGTGAACAATTTTCCAGGTTTATGTTTTCTAAGTCATAAATTTTTCAAATTTTTTCCATAATATTTTTTTAGATTAGTGAAGAGATAGTGAATTTTTTTAATTTTTGTAGTGAATATTTTTATATAAATTTTTACAAACATTTTTTTATACCGTGGTAGTGAACATTGATAGTGAACATTGGCAGTGAACATGTTCACTGTCAGAACTGCAACTGTTTTGTACATTGCGAAACAGATGTTCACCGTAAAAAAGTTTATTCAAACCCATAAAAAATAACAAAAAATTGATAATTTTAAAATTTGAGAACATATTCACGGTTCGAATATGTACAAATAATAGTGAACATAGCACATTAAAAGAAAATTTAAACAATTATAATAATGAATATTTGTGCACCAAACCCATGAGCGCTATCAAAACTCATGTAAATCTAGTTCTGAACGACCCATATTATCATGTTGTATATGAAAATTGATATTCAATTCCTCTTCAAAAATTTGATCAAGCCTTTCAATGTTATTTTAATATTTGAACGTTCTGATGCTGATGAAGAAATCGGGCAAGTTCTGAGATAGACCGTGCTAAAATCACCATGATCAATGACCTTTGACAAATTACCTATCAGCACCAACAACGGTGGATCAGAAAGGTGATTGAAAGAAACCCCATTCGTCGGCGGAGTTGTTGTTGTGGAGCAGATTGTGGTGGAGTTTCCGACTTGGAGAGCCATGTTTATGCTTGAAAATTTTATTTTGACCAACTCGAGGCATCAGGAAGTGATTGATTCCGCAATGGTGAAGTTGGATCTAGGCTTGGCTTGGTCATGTCGGCTCAGATGTGGCTTCAAAAGCTCTGCGATGGATGTCGGCGCGGCTGCCTTTCGTGTTAGGGTTTGTCGAAAGAGAGCAGATGACAGCGATGGTGAGAAATTGGCTTGAGATGGACGTTATGGCTTCCTCGGAATGGATGGGATGAGGGAAGGAAGAGCTGCCCATAAATGGATCTCTTTATTGACCAAGCAGTAAATACGAGATTAAAGAGGACACATAAAGCAACTAAATATATAATTGAAATTAATAGCTCTTTACAAATTACGAAAGAATTTATGAAATATTTGATACCAAACATAATTATCAACCACAATAAATAAAGTTAAAATAAGAAAATATCATAATCGAAACACAGTCATTTTATTTACAAAATGATTGGTCCACGTTTGTTCATAAGGTTCTCAATTTAAAAAGGTTCTCAACTGATCCACATTATATATATATATAGAGGAGGGATCCGTTGAGAACCTCCTTACATTGAGAACCGTTGTGGACAATTCTGGACCAATCATTTTCTTTCCTTCTTTAAGTTTATTTATTATGTTTTATTTATTATGCAACACTTATTAAATGCGAAAGATTTGGAAAGTGTATTTATGTATTATATATAAGTAAGTATCATTAATGTTTTTTTTTATTTCATATTTTGTAAGCTTTAGTGTTTTTTTTTTTATTTTTGGTAGTGCACTTTTTTATTGTGTCACTGACGGTGAATATAATCACCGTCAAAAATTAGTATTCAATAGTGAACGTATTCAATGGTGAACATTGCGAAACAAATGTTCACTATACAAAAAATTACACATACTCATAAAAAAATAAAAAAATCAGTAATTTTCAAATTTTGAAACCATGTTCACTGTTTGAAGCCATAACGTCCATCTCAAGCCAAATCTCACCATCGCTGTCATCTGCTCTCTTTCGACAAACCCTAACACGAAAGGCAACCGCGCCGACATCCATCGCAGAGCTTTTGAAGCCACATCTGAGCCGACATGACCAAGCCAAGCCTAGATCCAACTTCACCATTGCGGAATCAATCACTTCCTGATGCCTCGAGTTGGTCAAAATAAAATTTTCAGGCATAAACATGGCTCTCCAAGTCGGAAACTCCACCACAATCTACTCCACAACAACAACTCCGCCGACGAATGGGGTTTCTTTCACTATAACATGAATGTCACTCGGTCACTCGGTCACACTTAGCAACAATTTATTTTGGTAAGTGCATTAACTTATCTAAATTAATCAAATAGCATGAACAAAACATAACGCATGATCACCGTCAGATTAAGCAGATATCAATGGTTATAATTAGTCCACAGGGTTCTCAATATAGGGAGGTTCTCAACGGATCCCTCCCCTATATATATATATAGGCTGGATCAGTTGAGAACCTCCTTTCATTGAGAACCTTGTGGACAAACGTGGACCAATCATTTCTTATTCAAAACGACCGTGTTTTGATCACTACATATCAATTTTTGATACTTCATTTATTATGTCATTTGAGTCAATAATGGCTGATTTACCTGATTATGTCATTTATACGTCATTTAATAATAATCATATCTTTCCTAATTTACCTAATTTTAAAAGGAGCAATTATAATTGTCGTTTTTGGTAATGGTGATTTATAATCGTCATTTATTACGTCATTTATCACTCAAGCACATTCCTGATTTAGCAATGGCGATTTCAATGGCGTGTGGTGTGATATTTACGTCCAAGATATATGTGGGTTTTGGTGAATATTCATCATTATAATTGTTTACTTTTTTCGTTAATCTATTATGTTCACCATTATTTGTACATAATTCAAACAGTGAACATGGTTTCAAATTTTAAAAATTACTGATTTTTTTATTTTTTTTATGAGTATGTGTAATATTTTATATAGTGAACATTTGTTTCGCAATGTTCACCATTGAATACGTTCACTATTGAATACTAATTTTTGACGGTGAATATGTTCACCGTCAGTGACACAATAAAAAAGTGCACTAGCAAAAATTAAAAAAAAAACACTAAAGCTTACAAAATATGAAATACAAATAAAAAATAAAACATTAATGATACTTAACTACATATAATACATAAATATACTTTCCAAATCTATCGCATTTAATGAGTGCTGCATAATAAATAAAATGTAATAAATAAACTTAAAGAAGGAAAGAAAATGATTGGTCTAGAATTGTCCACAACGGTTCTCAGCGTAAAAAGGTTCTCAACGGATCCCTCCCCTATATATATATATATATATATATATATATAAGAGAGGGATCCGTTGTGAACACTTCAGTTGTGAACAAATTGTGGACGATTCTGAACCACTTATTTTATTTCTTTTTGCAAGTTTAATTATTATGTTTTATTAATTATCTAAGACTCATGTTAATTAATGACGCAACTTACCATAAAGGGTAAAAATTTATATTTGTATTTTTAGATTTTTTATCTCATATTTTTCATTAATTACAAAGATTTTGATTAGATTTACAATAAAAAATCTATTATATTTTTTTATCATTGTTAACCATCAAATATTATGCAGTGCACATTATGGAATAGATTTTCACTACTTTAGTTGTTTTGTCTATTTTGATTTTGTTAATGATTTCTTTGATACACACTGTGAATTATGTGTGTGGACTGAAATTTAGTAGAAATTTAGAAAATTAATAGTCCAAAAAACAGTGAACACTCGTAATACAAAAATTATTAAAATCTATAAACAATTTCACTTTCAATAAAATTATGAAGCTATACGTATTCACTATAAAAAAATTGAAAACTAAAAAAATTACAAGTTCACTGCCAAGAAAATCGCATGTTCTATGTGAGAAACATAACATAGTCATTGCGCAACTAGTCACCCTTCTCATATTCACTATAAAAAAACTGAAAACTAAAAAAATTACAAGTTCACTATCAAGAAAGTCACATGTTCTCTTTCAGAAACATAACATAGTCACTGCGCAACCAGTCGCCCTTCTCTGTTTAGATGTTCACTGCAAAACTTAAGAAATTGCATGTTCACTGCAAAAAATAACTGTCATAAAAAATATTCACTGTCTGCAAAATATTCACTGCCAGAAAATTATCAAAAAATGCTCATTGTCAGAAAAAATATTCACTGTATATCAAATTCTACAAATCCAGAAAAACACTATCTTTAAATCATTTTATCAATCCAAAAAATTTAAACCCGTCAAAAACATAAGAAAACAAAAATTTGTTCACCAAACTCATCCGGTTCACTGTCGAATCAAGAAAACCAATAGCAATGAAATCATATCCCGAATTTAAAAAATCAAACCAATAAAAGTATGGTCATTGCCCATCAAACGTTCACTATCAATGCTCATATTTAGAACTAACTGAATACCACAGAAAAGAGGATCCAACTTCGTCCTTAACTGAGTACACTCTCCTGCTTACAACTCCTTCCATAAACTGTAGTTAATCAAAACAACTATATCCCGCAAGATTCAACATACTTCAAAAGTATGTAGGCCACCAAAAAAGGTCAGGAATAATGATAATTGAATTAAACAATGTTCCTAAACAGTTAGTGACATTAATCATACATCCATCAACTTCTTTCCCGATAAAGGCACTAATTTAAACCAGGAACTGACACAAACCTCC
>NQLW01000006.1:903958-924948 GCA_002312845.1 Kalanchoe fedtschenkoi
CCTGGTCGTCCCTTCTGCTTAACGTTACTTCACGTGTCGTTGTTATTTACGGAGTATTGTGTACTAGTCAATATTCATTTCAATTTACTTTTAAATTTTTTTTTATTCTATCCTATCGATGTCAATTGTTATGCATTGCAATAAAATTACTATTTTAATGCAAAAATAACATTTTAAAAACTAATATTGTCACACTAACATTTTTATCTTCAATCCTTCCACACAAAAATAATTGGACAATGCATAAGATTTATAACCAATTTTCAATTTATATTATTACTCAAATTTAATTATAAATAAATAATACTTATAACTAATAGTTATGAGCACTTCATTGTAATTTTAAATTTTTAACTAATAACAAGTTTTTTATTATTAAAATGAAAAAAATCTTATAATTTCATAAAGATAGATAAAAGTAAATGTACTATTTTTGACAATAATAAATATAAACCATATTAGAAAATAGATATTTTTGAAAAAATCTTTTATTCTAAAGTTAATTTTTAGTATTTACATTTTAAAACTAGATTGTATACCAAAACACACTTTGATTATATATATATATATAAGGTGAGGTTGAACCTGATCCGACGTGAGAACTAAGAACTGCACAAGAAGAGTCCGATCAACTTATCCTCCAATCATCCTATGGAAATATTTAATCCATAGATGATGGGCCCAAAAAGTGCACAAGACAAACTTAACTGATGTTGGAAGCATTGTTCTAAAAGGCGGGCCTAATCTCTGGGCGGTTCAAAAACGCCCCGCCTAGCCGCCTAGCGCCTAATTATTTTATATATTTTATTTTTAAAATAAAATAAAATTTTATAGGTATAATTTTATAATTAATTATTAAATATATTATTAATATATATAACTCCGCCTAATCATCCGATTAATCCTTCCGCCTAATTCCCGCCTAGCCGATTAGTCCCTAGGCCCCAAGCCAACCGCCTAGGGCCGCCTAGCGCCTTTTAGAACACTGGTTGGAAGGCATTCTAGCAAATGTTGAGTGTTTTTTTTACATTGTGCCACCCACAATCAAGTACTCTCAGACTACACCTTTTTCTCTCACATTTTTTAGCAAACCCACTCACTTTTTTCTCTCACCCACTCGTTCTTATTGATTTTCAAAATTGAAATCCACCCAAAATTATTCCCTCTTCAAATGCATCCATCTCAAAACTATCACCATCATCTATGAAATTGTGAAAACAACGATCATCGGTTACAAAGGTGTAAGTATTTGCCCTCGAATTCATTTTTGTGCATTTCT
The DNA here is from genome assembly GCA_002312845.1 of Kalanchoe fedtschenkoi. NCBI lineage: Eukaryota > Viridiplantae > Streptophyta > Magnoliopsida > Saxifragales > Crassulaceae > Kalanchoe > Kalanchoe fedtschenkoi. The sequence continues at coordinate 905,238 of NQLW01000006.1, forward strand.
GTATCTTAGGAGTATTCGCAGCAGCAACTAGTTTCTGCACTTTTGCAACTGTAGTTAGCTGAATTACATAGTGCGTGGTTAAACTTTGTGCTTTATCGTCAAACCCTACTACTTGAGTGAATAAAAATCCGTGGTTGCAAGACTTTGATTCTCCATGCTCCTATTCGAATGTTGTACTGTTGTAGTTAAACCCATCCCTCCTAGTTTCATATTCAAGGCTAGTTTTTGATGATGATGATGATGTTGCTTGGCTTCGACCTTAAATCTAAATACTTTGAACTTTGATTCACAAATTTTATATTATGAACTTACTTCTAAATTTTGAACTTTATGCGTTGTACTTTGTACTTTCTGTAAATTGAACTTTGTGCTTTGTTTAATCCCTCACTTATTTAAAATAGTTAAAAAAAGAAGCACCTTCCTTTTTTTGCTGAAATATGTGCACCAATACTACTAAAATAACCATCTGTTAAAATCTAAATACTTATATTGACTTTGATTCACAAAATTTATACTATAAACTTTCGTCTACGTTTTGAATTTTGTATGTTGTGTTTTGTTCTTTTTTTCAATTGAACTTTGTACTTTATTTAATCTATTCGTTTTTGCAAATAGTTAAGAAAACCAGTGCTCTCCCTTATTTTGTGCTTCGTGTTATGTGCTTTATGTAAACTGAAATTTGTGCTTTGATTCACGGTATTGTTTTGTGCTTTGTGCTCATTGAATAGGCATAACCACATCAATTGAAATCATTAGTAAATGTAATGAAGTACCGATAACCTGCTCTAGGAGTAATGCTCATCAATCCATATATATCAATATGTACGATCTCCAATCCAATTACTCGATCAACTCTTCCTCCATTTCCCACACATAGGGTCATCTCAACCTTTGCGAGCATCCTCCTTCACCTTAGTCCATGCGCATTCGTATTAATGTGATAACCACATTCAGTATCCCATACTCATGATGTAGAATTCAAAGTAGTAACATTTACTTTAATAACATGAATACCTAAAGTAGAAGTCTTACCTCCCTTCTTCTTTTAATTTTCCATGTATCTTTAACAATCACTCTTCCAGTATCTTAGTGTATTGTTGTAGCGGTAGACATCTTTGGTAGAAGGGCCAGCTTGGATTTAGGTTTAGGTTTATTATTTATCTAGTTCTCAACCCAAGCCTTTCCCTTTCCCTTCTTTCTTTTGTGACCAAATTTCTTTAAGTCCCGGGGTCTAGTTAACATTAAACATTTGAGGCACATTGTCCATCTGCATGCTCTACTCTGCTATCTTTAGAATTTCGTTCAATTATTACAATGACCTCCTCATATAATGCTTGTTGATGTTTATCACAAAGCTATCAAAATTAAGGGTGAACAAGTTAAAGATGTTATTTGTAACCAATTCATTAAGAAAGAACAAATCAATTTTCATATGTTATCAGTATATCCAATCAACTCAAGTACATGATGAACAACCAGAGTTCTTTTAATGTGCAGTGTCATTGTGAGAGATTTAACCGTGTTAAATCTTTCAATCAATGCCTACTTTTAAACAAAGCTTACAGGCTTGTTGTCATCTCATTAGCGTCTATGTTCTCATCAAATGTGCTGCTATGTTCATCAATTATCTACTATGTGCATCAAATTAATTTCTCTATTCATCAGATACTTTTATGTTTATCAGATGATCTATTATGCTCATTAGATACTGTTATATCTATCATTTTAGTTATTAAATTTATTAGATGAGTTATCATATTCATCAGATGAGCTGCTATATTTCTCAAATAAGATGTTATATTCAAAGTCTTGAGGATTACGTTGTAGTAAATGAATACTTGTCTGTTTTTTATCATTTGAATATTGAATCATCTAATTAAGCCATGGCTAAATTATTGGTGTTATTATTTTTTTAATTTTCAGAAGGTGGCTAACTTATTTTTTATTTCCTTTGTTCTACACATATGATCATTCGGATCTGCACACATACACCACAAAATGTTGTTAGTCATCACTATTTTTAAGCAGTGAGTGTGTTGTCTTCATATTTTTCAGTGTTTTATATCCCATTGACTCTTCACCAGTAAGTTTAATTTTAAAAAAGCACGCACCGACCCTATGCAGGCCTAAAACCAGTAACTTTACTCCACAATAAAAAAAACTTACCAGTAACAAGACACCCTACACTATCTCGATTGCACGGAAACAGATATAAAAGATAACTACTATAGATCAGAGTTTATTACCACGCTTATTCCAAAGCTTTTGCTACGTTTCACAAGCATAGTGAATACGACCATCGTAATTGGTAAAGTACAGAGCTTGGTAATAGGAAAAGCTAAGGGCGCAACCGTTTGGTTATTCCCAACAGCCATATTTTGGCGCATCTATCAGCTGCATCTACCAGCCAGTAGCCACAGGGTCAGCCTGATGCCACCCAGCAGCCTCAGCCCCAATCCCTACCTGATCTTGATAGTTTTAGTGGGGGTAGTAGCTTTATTAATAACTTGTTTATTTGATGATTATTGTGGATCTGATTCGTTAGTATCATGTATCTTGTAACTTGTATGACTGCTTTTAAGACATTTATGTTTTCTTGCATTATTATTTCCTTTCATGATTTTGTGTGATGTGTGCCTTAGTCAATGCCTTGGAATTATAGTTCGTATTGAAGCCGGCATAATTTGGAGACAAAGCTGAATGAGAGAGTATTTGTTTCTTACTCTTTGTATTTTATTTCTCATTGCACTGATTACGCACACATATCTCTTGCCATGACATCAATTTCATGCATCAGCATATACCAATGTTTCTTCATACATTTATGCTTAGGGACTAAGCATCGTTTGGTGAAGAAGGGAGATCATAAATTTATGCCTGTACATGCATTCATAAAAATAAATCTTTACATGGATTATTTGAATTGTTCTGCTTTATTCTGATGATTTTAGGCTTAGAATTTTGATGAGTTCTAGGGAAAAGCATAAAGCCTGAATTCTTGCAAATTTAGTTTTCTTTGCATTGTCTTCTTGGCTATTCTGTTTCATGTTTTGAATATGAATTTACTACAAAGATTTTTTTTATTTTTTCAAATCCAATGGGCACCAGTCTTAAAGTTCTTCAAAACCAATTTTCAAAAGACTAATTTCCGGTGACCCTAACTTCTTGCGGTATATGCCAATGAAAAAAAAGTAAGATTCCCTGTGAAAATTCTTTATGTAATGTCAAGTCTTAAGTGTGGAATTATGTTATCACTCCAACCAAGAAAAAAGAAAAAAAAGGGGACAAAGGCCAAAGTCTTGGAGAAAAAAATAAAAAAAAATAAAAAATTAAATGTCCAAAGGCCAATGCTAGACTCTATGCTAAGATTTGATTGTGTTATTATGTAAGGTACACATCATGCATTTTTATTGGCTATGTTGTATTGAGATTAGGGAATGACCTTTGTGCTTGTATGAAATCATGATTTGATTTTTGATTTTACTTTTGATAAATTCCATGCCGAGCTCCTCTTTCCATACGGAACTAGACTTGATCTTGGAAATGAGTTTTGAGTCATAAGCTAGTGGACTAGCCCTTTCCTAGCATAGGCGGTTGGCGAGAATGTTTTGCGTGACTAGATAAATGACTGGAAATTTCAATGTGTGATTTATGTTCTTAACTGAAACTAGGTTGGTCATTGAGATCGTTGAACTGAAATATTTATGAGTACAAATTATGATGGCTTGTTTCACAATGTGAAGTGCTTGATTTTAATCGCATGATCTTAATTTCTGAGTGTGATTTCATTGTGATATTGCGGTTTTATTTGAATATTCATGCTAAAAATTAAATTTTTGGAAAACTTTTGGATTTATGGGTTATCCGATCTATGAAAACCCTCACGAGCCTATAACTCGTCCACTAGGGGCACCTAGGGGTTTAAAGGCTTGATGCATATGCAAAATACATTCGCGATTCCTACAAGAGTTAGGATTTTTATTTTTATTTTATCTCTATTTTTAGGAGTAGTTTTAATTTAACCAACAATGAAGAATGGTTTGAATGAATGAAAACGAACTCAATTATTCCCGATTGCATATCATTCCATTCATTGCACCCTCATAATAGTACATTATATTGTTCGAGACGAACAAATTCTAAGTGTGAAGTATTTTTATAGGGCAATAATTTACTCTATTTTAAGTTCTTATACTTAGTATATTTGATTCATTTCCGAGTAACTATGGATGATTTATAGCTGATTTTGTCTCTTTCAGGTTAAATATGAAGAATACTGACTTCAGAAGAAGAAAAAGATGAAAACAGTGCAAATTGGACTAAATTCGGACAAAAAGCCAATCTCAAGGGTCAAGTTGTCAAACGAAGGAACTTCTAAGGTAAATCTACAAATATGAAGAACATTGACTCGATCCAGGTCGAGTTTCAAAACACTAAGCTCAATTCAGTTCGTGTTTAATGTCGGCGCTCGATCCAGATTGTGCATCCTCTATAGAAGCTCGATTCAGGTCATGTTTTATGTCGGTGCTCGATCTACATCATGCAGAGTTTATAACTGCTCGATCTAGATCCTGTTCAATGTCGGTGCTCGATCCAGATCGTGCAACTTTTGTGAGAAACTCGAACCAGGTCGTGCTGACATGTGGCAGGCCGGGAGAAGGCAGACAACAGTTATAAATATAAGGGTATAGGGCTCATTCTAAACATCTTACACACAGGAGCCTAGGAATTATGGCGTTCATAGTTGGAGCATCACGAGACTAAGCTTTCTTCTACCCTCTTAGTTTTACTTTCATTATTATTGTGATAGTATTACTATGATGTGTAGTGAGTAGTCTCCTTATTCTAGAATCCTATGAATCCTAAGTTGTTGTAAACTCAAATTCATGTTTATCAATTACGTATTTTCATCCATTATTGTTCATGCCTCATTGAATTACATAAATGCATGTCATGTGTATGGTTGGTTGTCTTATTGATCTTACACCCCTTGTCTTAGGAATTGCCATGCGTAGTAATTTAGAGTTAAATTATGCATGCTAAAAGAACTAAATTTAGGATTAAATTTGCTATCCTCTAGGCCAGAATATTCCAAATCACAAAGACCAGAATCGTGTTAGGTTGGATATTTCACTTAGTTGTGGTCAATATCCCTAGTCAACCAAAGATCAGAATCGGAAGCTTGCCTAGAAATATTGAGTAGTTTATTTATCCTACGACTTGGCTGCATGTTTAGGAGATATTAGTAAAATAACCCTTTGACTAGAACTTGTGAGCTACGAAGACCAGAATCGGGAAACAACACAGTAGGAAATCAATTGTAGTCAATAATTTGATGTGGGGAACACCTAGAAGTCGAACTCAGAGTAAATTCTTCACACAAGGGACATGCTTTGTAGCCCTTCACGTTATAATCTGATAGACTGGCATAAGCAAGAAAGTCATTTATTGTGCAAAAAAGCATCGCCCATAAATTAAATTCTTGTTGTGAGAAAGCGTACACCTTCATGCCCTCTACCCATAACAACATCAAATCTTCTATCAGCGGTTCGAGGTACACATCGATATCATTCCCTGGTTGTTTTGGACCCGAAATTACCATTATTAAAATGACATACTTTCTTTTCATACAAACCCAAGATGAAAGGTTGTACATGATCAGTAACACCGACCACGTACTATGTTGGCTGCTGAGGTTACCAAACAGATTCATCCCATCAATGTTCAAACCCAATATGATAGTTTTTAAATCAGCACCAAAATCTGGAAAGTTAAGGTTAACCATCTTCCATTGATTAGCATCAGCGGGGTGCCTTATATAGTGATCAACCAGTTGACCTTCCTCATGCCATCTTAAAAAAGTAGAATCTCATTTGTTTCCGAAAAGTCGATGAAATTATGGTATCGGGGACATGTACCATATTGTTTTAACAGGGCCCATATTACTCTTACTCTCGTCGACGTTTTTTGTTTATAACAGGCATTTTGCATATAGGACATTCAGAAAGATCGTCATACGGTCCTCGATACATAATGCAATCATTAGGACACGTATGTATCTTCTCGACACTGGATCTCATAGGAAACAACACTTTTTTAGCATCATAGCACCTCCTTGGCAATACATTTTCAGCCGGTAGCATCTCTCCCAGAAGCCCAAGCAATTCCGTAAAGGACTTATCACTCCATGAATATTTAGCCTTCAAGTTCTATATTTTCAAAATCACTGTCAACTTCGTTAATTCTTGGTTGCACCCGGGGTATAAGGGAGTCTCGAAGGCATGCTTGATTGGGTCCCCTATGTGTCCTGCACTTTCGTGTAGATTTTCATTTATATTGTCAAACATTCCCTGAATGTTGTCGTATTCCACACCCTCATCGGTATCCAAATAAGCAAAATTCATGCTGCTTGGTCCAACATCCTCTTCACATGGTCGCATTTCACCAACTTTCTCACCGTGAAAATACCACACAATGTACTTCGTATCAAAACCATTAATGATGAGATAAGTGTGAACTTCTGATATCGTCAATCTAGATACGTTTCGGCACTTCCTGCATGGACAATTGACATAATCCTCTCCAACTCTTGTAGCGTGTGCCTAGCAAATTCACAAAATTCTGCTACGCTTTCCTCGTATTCGTTGCTCAAACGGTTCGCTATCATCCATTGACGACTTATCGCGCTTCTCACTAATCGATTAGTGAGAAGGAGTGGGGGAAACATATTTTAACCTAACATATGCACGTTGGGTATAGACTATTACGTGCATGTATGAAGACCCAATTGTTTCATGTTTAATTAAAACTATCACGAAATAGGGAACGTGACAATTTCAACTAAACATTTCCAATAAATCATAACAAATCAAACAACAATTTAAAATTTATACATAATTAAAAATCAAATTCTTAATTAATTTATTTTACATAAACAATCTAAATGATGAAATCCATTTCTAAGTTTCAAATTTAAATATTACTAAATTTCTGTTTGTGATATCAAATTTATAATTATACAGCAAAAAACTGCTTTATAATTTCAGTGATTGATAACTAACTAAGGTGAAATTTAATTAAATTAAACTAAATAATTTTGAAAACTCCAATGCAAATGATTTTATTTCTTTAGCGGTAATAACTTTGAAATTAAATTAAATCACAAAATTATTTTGAATATAAAGCAAGATTACTTTCTATGTTCGAAACCAACACACAAGTAAAGAAAAATCTCGACAAGAAGAATAAATAAACTTACACGCTGAACAGGTGATGATCTGCGGTTCCAACCAAAAATACTTTTCTTAAACCAAGCTTCCATGTTCGAAACCAACGCACAAGTAAAAAAACTATATTAAAATCAAAAATTGATAAACTGTAAAAACTCGACAAGAAGAGGTGGAGAGAACTTACAGAATCCGAACGTGGAAGAAGGTTGAATCGGAGAAGAGGCTAGGTGAAAATATATACTTACAGTTAGGTTAAAATAAGAGACGTTGATCAAGTCACTTATCTGATCTGGAATGTTGATTTCAATAATCTATTACCACATTTTTTTGAGATTTTTGATCAAAAAAGAGGAATAAGCTATTACCACGCTTTTGGGTTAGAAGCGTGGTAATAGATGACTCTATACCACACTTTTAAATCACAAGCATGGTAATATCTTATTTCAAATAAATTTCAATTTCAATTTTAAGAATTAAGGGTTAGAAGTTGAAGGGGTTTTAAGTTTAGGGGAAAAACCCAAAAGGGGCCCTGAACTATCACCGCTTACCCAATTGCGGTCAGAACTACCACGATTTCCAAAAAGGGTGCGATGAAAAAAAAATTAAACTGATTTTCTAAAATAAAATTTACCATTACATTCCTAACCTAATATTATTACAAGACTTAGATTTGTGTGCAAAAATTACATCGTTTGGTTATCAAAATAAATTATACAATTTTGCGCACATAAAGAAAACGACGTCTTTTGATAACCAAATGACGTAATCTTCGCACACAAATTTAAGTCTTATAATAATATTAGGTTAGGAATGTAATGGTAAATTTTATTTTAGAAAATCAGTTTAATTTTTTTTTCATCGCACCCTTTTTGGAAATCGTGGTAGTTCTGACCGCAATTGGGTAAGCAGTGGTAGTTCAGGGCCCCTTTTGGGTTTTATCCCTAAATTTTAAGTGGTAATAGTTCATAAGTAATATTAAACTTCGAATGAATTTCAATTTCAAGAATTAAGGATTAGAAGTTTAAAGGGCTTTGAGTTTAAGATTTCAAAGGTCCATTTATTTTTACTAGTCTTATTATTTAAATATATTAATTTTATTAATTATAATATTTTATTTAATTAAACATATGTAAGTAGTGATTTTAATGTGTGGGCTTCACGGTGGGATATCAAAGTTAGCAAAAAAAGATTTTTTATTTGGGATGTATGCAAATTTAATTTGTATAACTTACAAAAGAGTAAACCTCAACTAATTTTTTTAACTTGATGTTTTACCACGCTTTTAAGATAGAAGTGTGGTAAGAGAATGATTTATCACCACGGTTCTTACTTTAAGCGTGGTAATAAGTACTTTTGTGAATATGCTTTGTACTTAAAACCGTGGTAATAGGTAAATAAATTTTATTTAGTTGAGCATATTTTAATGATACGTTTTATTTTATTTGATTAAAAATAAGTAAGTGGTTTTGTTTGATTTGTAAGTTAACAAGAGTAATTGTATTATGTATGGTACCAATAATTAAGTGAAATTTGATTTGTAAGTTAATAAGATTGATAATATTATGTATAGGACATTAAGACTAGATATCCTGCATGTTATTGTTCAAATGTTAGTGTGTAGGATCTAACCTTTAGAATTTATGATTTATCTTATAACAACATCTTTATTTTATATATTATTTTCAGTTTTAATCGATGATAATCATCGACATTATGTAAGATTAACATTTAATAAAAAAAGTCATTTGTGTTGAAAAATATTGTAATAGGTTCTCTATCAGAAACCTGGTGATAACCTATTACCAATTTTTTCATCAATAAGCGTGATAATAGGTTTGGCCAGAAGACGGCTTCATTTCTGATAGAAACTATTACCACGCTTTTGGTTACGGAAAAAATGTCGGCGGTTTTGACCTTAACATATTACCACGTTTTTCTTGTCAAAAGCGTGGTAATAAGTAACGAGCAAAACGGTGACCGTTTTGACCTTAACCTATTACCACACTTTCATAGTCAAAAGTGTGGAAATAGGTTCCGCGCTAATTCGGATCGGATCTATTACCACGCTTTTGATGAAAAGCATGGTAATAGGTTAGGCTCAAAACGACAACTGTTTCGGGTATCACCCATACCACGCTTTTGACACGAAAACACGGTAATAGGTTATGGTCAAAACGGCAGCCGTTTCGGCTGTAACTTATTACCACGCTTTTCTTACCAAAAGCGTGATAGTAGATTATGATCAAATTTAGTTTGACCATAATCTATTACCATGCTTTTCTTTCCAAAAGCGTGGTAATAGGTTGTGGATAAAATGACAGCCTTTTCTAGCATAACCTATTACCATGCTTTTTAACCAAAAGCGTGGAATTAGGTTCTGCGCCAATTGGGTTCTAACCTACCAGTTTGACCATAATCTATTACCATGCTTTTCTTTCCAAGAGCGTGGTAATAGGTTGTGGACAAAATGACAACCTTTTCTGGCATAACCTATAACCATGCTTTTTAAACAAAAATGTGGTAATAGGTTCTGCGCCAATTATTACCACACTTTCTCGTACTATTTACCAACGTTTGTAATCATAAGCGTGATAAAATATTAAAGTGTGATAAAATCCAAAATCTGTAGTAGTATTGATACGAACACAAATACTGATATGAGAAATGTTAAGTATAAAAATAGCGGGATACATATATGGTAGGAAAGTAGTATAAGTGTATATTAGTTAAAGCATGTAAATAAACCACAATAATAGTAAAAATTGGTAAATTAATAAATAAAATATACACAATCAATATTTTATTAAATTCCTAAAATTATAGAGTAAAAGATAAAAATTATACGTGTGTATAAATGATAAGAATGTTAATCAGCCATTTTGAAAGCTATCTGGGCAACATGCAGCAATACACGCAGCCTGACTTCTCTTCTCTAAATGGCCCAACCCTCTCCCAAGTTGATGTGGCCTCTCTTTGCTCTCCTTTCTCCGACGAAGAAATCAGGTTATCCTTCTTTTCTATGGGCAGCACTAAAAGTCCAGGCGCAGATGGGTTTAATGCAAAATTTTTTAAAGCAGCTTGGCACATTATTGGATCAGATATCTGTACTGCAGTAAGATCCTTCTTCAGAAATTGCAAGATGCCCAAGTCCATTAATTCTTCCCTTTTGGCTTTGATTCCCAAAGAGGATCACCCATCCACTGCCCAGGATTTCAGGCCTATATCCCTTTGCAATGTTGTCTACAAAGCTATCGCCAGTCTGATTTCTCAGAGAATGCAGAATTGTGTCACTGTTTTAGTCGGGGCAGAGCAAAGTGCTTTCGTTAAAGGCAGGAATATTACTCATAATATCCTTCTTGCTCAATCTCTCGTCACTGGCTACTCTAGAGCTAGAATCTCACCTAGATGTTGCATGAAAATAGATATCAAAAAGGCTTTCGACTCCCTGACTTGGAATTTTCTGCAGGACTCTTTAAATTTCTTTAGCTTTCCTACTCAGTTTATCTCTTGGATCTTACAGTGCATCAAGGGGCCCTATTTCTCAATTCTTCTTAATGGTACATCCACTGGATACTTTCAAAGTCAGCAAGGCCTCAGACAGGGGTGCCCATTGTCCCCCCTTTTATTTTCTCTCGCAATGGAGATCCTTTCCAGGCAGCTAAGAGGTATTGCCAGTCACACTGATTTTAAATTCCACCCAAGATGTGCTAGAATTAATCTAAATCACCTCCTCTATGCTGATGACCTATTTATATTCTGTCATGGAAGAATTTCATCTATTTCCCTCATCAAGTCAGTCCTGGATAATTTCGCGAGGTCCTCTGGATTAATTATTATTGGTCAGAAATCTCGAATCTTCTTTGGGGGCCTTAATGCCATAGCCTCTACCCATGCAGCCAACATCGGAGGATTTATAAGAGGCTCTTTACCAATTAAATACCTAGGTATCCCGCTGGACAGCAGGAGTATCAAAGCTAGTGACTGTGCTAATCTCTTGGAGAAGCTATCAGCCAAGGTGAACTCTTGGTCTCATAAATTTCTCTCCTATGCGGGCAGATCTGTCCTTCTGAAATCAGTCTTAAACTCCTTACAAGTTTATTGGTTTAGAGTGTTTGGTATCCCCAACTCCATCCTATCTAACATTGACAAAATCTGCAGAAGATTTCTCTGGCAAGGCACCTCTAAATCTCCTGTTAAGTGGACAACAACTTGCCTTCCCACACATCTAGGAGGTCTGGGAGTTAGAAGTGCTCCCATGATTCATACCTCTCTTTTCCTCTCTCAAACCTGGGACATAGTTCTAAACAAAGAGACTGCATGGATAAAATGGCTGAACGCTTATTACATCAAATCTGGAGACTGGTGGTCTATCCCCATCAAACCTTCTACTCCATGGACAGTTAAGAAAATTCTAAAGTGCAGGGAAGTTGCTCTTCAGTGCTACGATCCTGAAAGTGATACATGGAAACTTCCTGGCGAACAGTTTTCTTCTCAATCAATCTTCAACTACCTCCAACCTCACCAGGTAAATCCACCTTGGCATGATCTAGTTTGGAACAGACTCAGTTTCCCTAAGCATGCATTTCTTCTCTGGCAAGCCTGCCACAAGAGACTCCCTACAAAGGCCAGACTTTACAACCTTGGCATCCTATCGGATGATTCCTGCCCTCTTTGCAATTCCACCCAAGAGACAGCCGATCATCTCTTCTTTCAGTGCAACCACACTTCAGGTTTACTCTCTGCGGTGCTAACCTTTTGTGCTTTCCCAGCCCATCCATCCTTTTCACTCATGGAATCAACTTATATATTGGAGTCACACTTACTATTTTGCTTCCCCAAAGCTCAAATCAATCAGCTTCTGCTATCTATCAGCTTGTTTATATAACATTTGGAAAGCTAGGAATTCTTGCATCTTCAGGGGTATCCCTTTCAGCAGATCCAAGATTTTGCAGTCCACAAAATGGAATGGAATCATGAAGCTTAGCTCCATTAGTCGCATTAAACAGTCTACATTTAACTTCCATTGGTCCAAGAAAATCCACCTAGATCATTTACTAGTATAGCTTCTCTCTGTTTTCTTTTAGTCAGGTTGGCTCTTATTAGTTCTTGATGGTTTTGTACTAATTGTATCTTTCCCCCTTTTCAATGCAAAGCAACCCTTTTGCAAAAAAAAAAGAATGTAAAATATATCTTAACTAACCTTTTCAATATTTATCAAATAAGAAATTAACAAATTGAAATTTCACAAATCTCGTGAAGTGGATACGCGGATACGCGAAAATCCACAAGAACGAGGAAGCACAAATTCAACATTGGCGACGGAAGAGAACAAATTATCCAGCCTATTTATGGATTGTGATTCAACCGTTGACAGTTAGTTTAAGTATGGTTTTAAGGGGATCTGGACGATTTGTGAAAATCGATCGTATCCCAAGCGTTTCTGACGCTCCCGCTTCTGAAATTTCGAAACCTAATACACTACTATAACACACAAGATTTAAACTGCACATAGATAGGATTAACAATTCGCTAGACTGCTGCACAAATAATTAAGGCCCCAAGCAATGACACCCAGCAGTACCAATGGTCAGAACTAGCCTTGTAAGGTTTCTCAAGAGGTAAAAAAGGATAATAATGCCCTTAATAACTATGTTCATCCGATGAGTTACTTTATTCATCAGATGTTGCTATATACATCAAATGTGGCTATGTTCATCAAATGAGTTACTATATTAATTAGAAAATGGATAATTAGTATTATGTTATAAATATATTTTTGAGATATTTATTTTATTATTTTAATTTTTTAATTTTCTTATTTTTGTGGATGTTTGTAATTTATTTTAAAAAAATTGATATCTAGTTTTATAATATGTGGATAGTATAAATGAGTCAGAAGCTTAAAACGACATTGTTTACTAATTGAGATGGCAATGTGATGGGTTTGGGGTGGTTAGTGACAATATCCTAACCAACCTGTTACAAGAGATATCAAAATCATACCCACACCATAACCATTCAGATATATGAAATTCAAAACCATTCACATACCCGTCGGATTTCAGTTTAACCACAAATAACCATTAACCATCATTAAAAATAGAAATTTTAAAAGGGACCTTGCATTAGTATTAATTTCCTATTACGGTTTGAACTACTTAGACTTTAAAAAATACAAAATATCAAAGTATGGACTGAACTTTGAAATTTCTTCAATCATGTTGAGCCTCATATTACGTCATTAATTTTACACCATTAGTTTCATCCCATAGTCTAAGCTAATTCATCATTATAAAACCACACCCAAATCTCAATATTGAAATTCTAGAAAAATCTTGAATTTTCAAATACAAAATGCGAGAAAAGCGAATATGAATCGGTAAATCTAGAATGGCTTCTTGGAAGTGAGAACCATCTTCTTTCTCTTAAAAATTGTATTAATCAGCGAGCTCTGTCCACTCAAAATAACAAAGTGGGGCTGCTTGTTTTTTTCAAACAATTCCTTGCATGATTGCTACATTGTATAAATCTAATTTCGATTATATATTAACAGGCAACTGATTAGCTGTTTAGAAAAAATTGACCATTAATTGGCTAATTACTATTGAAATAAGTTTGATTTCAAAATCTCAAAAATAGCCAGAGAATCATGTTTGTGTTGTTTAAATCTTAAATTTGGGCTAAGATAAACTCAAAAACCATTAGAAATTTTACTTTGAGATTTTGAAATAAGTTTGCTTTTAAAATCTCAAAATTAGTCCAAGAGTGATATTTTTGTACTATATATCCTAAATTTTGGTTAAAATCAAATCAAACACCATTAGAATATGATTTTTAAAGTTCTAAAATAAGTTTGGTTTCAAAACCATAAATTATATATTTATATTGTAATTTTACAAGAAAATGCATATTTGACCCCTCCATTTTATAATTTGTATATGATTAATCTTAAATCTATTGTAATTCATATAAATTTATTAGCCCAGATATAAATATATATATATATATATATATAGGGATTGGATCAGTTGTGAACACTTGAGCTGAGAATAAATTGTGGACGATTCTTAACCAATCATTTGTGTATATGAAACGACTGTGTTTTATTAAATGATTCCTTAATTTAACTTTATTTATTATGTTTTATTTAATTTATAATGATGCATATCCCATTAAATTCTCTAACTAATTTGAATCGCAAATCACTCTAACTCAATACCTAATTGGTTCTCATCCAATCTTATCACCTGCTATACAACTTACCTTTAAATTTATCGAATAAAAAATCAGTTTCATACATTTCGGTGGATCTCTCGATTTGTTCTGGCGGAGATGGATGAATTAGAGAGGAGAAGGGAGAAGCCGCGTCGGCCAGATCTGCCCGCCATATCACGACCGCTCGCCCAAGTAGCCTTTATCGTCTCCTTTCGCGCCTACTGTGATACTCTAGGCTGGCTCCGTAACCCCATCAACAGATTTCTTTCGGCACGGGGCGAAAAATCTTTGACAAGATTTGTTCGTAATCATCGGCCTCACCTGAACAGCCGAGCAGCCGAGCAGCCGCGCCTTGTTGTTTCAAGCCACGCCTGAGCAGGCATGTCTTGGATCAAACCGCCTCGTACCCGATCGCCTAAAAAGGTTTGTGGGTTCATCCACACCTAGCCAGACATGCCTATTGTTTCATTTATTATTTTTGATTTTTCTGAAGAAAAGAAATGCAGCATGCCCACACTAGAAAGGTTTGTCGGTTTTCTATGGGTTTATCTTTGTTGGGCAGTGAAAATATTTTATTAGTTTAGTGAACGTTGATAATATGTATAGTGAACATTTGTTTGGACAGTGAATATACTTTTATTTGTTTAAGCAAATATTTTATTTATGTGAAGATGATTGGAATGAAGTCTAGCAATGACTGTTGTTTCTCCTGATATGAATGTTTGATTTAGGAATGAGTGTATGAATCCTAGCGATGATTGTTGTTTCTCTTTATTGTGTTGGTTAATGAACTTGTGAATGTGTGAACTTGAATCACAGATTTTTCAATCCCATTTTTATTTACATTATTTAACTTGTTTGGTTTTTTTAATAGCATATTTTTTCATCTGACAGTTAACATGCGACAGGGAATAGCCGCAGTGAATAGTGAACGTGTTCTGAGACGGTAGTGAACACGTCCAGCGAACAGTGAACATACTTCTTAAATGATAGTGAACATCGAACATGTGAATACTCAATATTGTTTGGATATTTTGGATTTTGATTGAAGATATTTATTACACAGTGAATATATTCTTGTTCAATAAATTTTTTAATACATATATTCAAAATGTACATAATTATGTAATGAACAGTGAATTGCTTCGTAAAAAAAATTAAACATATAAATATTTCATATTTTTTGTAACAGTGAATAGTGAATATATTTCACAGAATATCTGAAAAAAATTACTTATTTTTAATGATCAAAAATATAAAATATGATATAGAAACAAAAAATTAAAATACTATTTTAATGACACTTTAAAAAATATAGTACAAAATCAAAATTTTCCACATCTTACACAATTAATGAGTGTAAGATAATTAATAAATCATAATAAATAAACTTAAAAGGGAAACAAAATGATTGGTCCAGAATCATTCATAGTTTATTCACAACTTAAGTGTTCACAACGGATCCCTCCCCTATATATATATATATATATATATATATATATATATATAGGGAGTGGATCAAATGAAAACCAGTTTGGATATGTAAACTGTGAACCAATGAGGTTCATTGATTTTAAATCATCCTATGGTTCAGATCAAAGATATATTTTTATTTTTATTTTAAGTTATAATCATCTCCTTTAATTTAGGTAACTAAATTATCTCCTTTAAGATTAAATCATCACATACCTCTCAACTCCACCCATCTTCTCTCACCCGTCTCTCAACCGCAGCCATCTCCTCTGCACACATCTCGTTTCTCACCAGCCAAATCTCCTTCACCATCTCCAATGACACAATCTGATTCTGAGGGAGAAAAAATCAGCAGGTGAGCAGATGCTCGTGGAGGGTATTACGGGTTCCGAATTTCATAAGATGGATGTGGACGGGGATGGAGTGGGAAGGATGAGAACGGGGATGTGAACCTGGGGGGTGATAGCATTTTGGATGGTGATGGCTGTTATGCACATCAACCGTTTGTGAAAATGACTAAGAGAGCAAATCTGATTTTTGTTCATGTCTCTGTCCATTGAAGCTCAAATTACAGGTATGTATTCTTTAATTTTTTACTGCTGTCTACAACGTGTCTTTTTTGTTTGTTTCCAAGTTGTTTTCATACCCCTTGTGTCTAAAAGCTTTCTTTTTTTCAAATGCAGTTTTCTTTCTTGTTTAAGTTTCTGAGTTTTGTGGTTACCTCGGATCTGGACTGAGAGAATCCTACGCAATGGATAGCTGTTCGAATTCACCCTGATTTCATCACAATTGATGCACCAGAACATTGCTCAAGCAAGCATAACGTCTTTAAATATATGAGAGAAAATCCGTAGTGGTGCACAATTTTCTGAGTTTCATGGTGCATGTCTAACTCTGTTGTATTTTTTATTAGTGCACGTATGAATTTTGGTGCACATTTTTAATGTTGTAGTGCACATCTTTATATCAGAGTACTATGTGAGCTGTGTGTACCATTAGTCCTATACAATTCATTAGTAAAAGTGGTGCACATTTTTACAACAAAATCAGTATGCCCTTCGCTATATTAGCTTGTGCACCAGTTATAGATATCAAAATTAAAATAATGTATTCAACAAAAAGTACATTCATCAAATAACCATAAAAGAAATATAAAACAAATTGTGCACCGAGGATTTGAATTTGTGCACCAAAGACCAAATCATGCACCAAAATTGAATAGTGCACCAAAGATCAGACAATGCATATAGATTAAATTGTGCACCAAACTATATAAAAAGGGTTCGAGTGCGTATTAAAAACAACACACACAAATTATGACAGAGAAATTAAATCGTTAAAAAATAAAAAACATTATTTTATGAGTAAAAAATCAATCGCTAGAAAAGTGGGATTTAAATCTATCAAATCTTTTTTTACGGTAACATAATCTCTTTCCTATTTTAATTATTATCTCATTTATGAAAGTGGATAAGTTCAATTTAATCTCATACGTCCATGTATGATTAATCTAACGATCATAAATGGTTCACAGTTTACATATCCAACTTGGTTTTCACCTGATCCGCCCCCTATATATATATATATATATATATATATATATATATATATTCATGTCCAAATGAATTAGTTTGAATACATTTATACTTCTGAACTTAAATCAGTGTATACTATATCCTAAGTTTAGACTAAAATCAATTAAAACACCATTAAAATTTGATTTTAGAGGTTTTGAAATAAGTTTTGTTTCAAAACCTCATGCGTAGCTTATGAAGCAAATTTGTGTAGCGTCATTCATAAATTTGAGTTAGAATCTAAGTTCTTTAAACAAGGGCATTTTACAATAAATTCCTAGTCATTTTGCGGTAACTTTCATATCATCGTATTTTGGCTGCTAAATATGTGTTTTTAGTAGTGTTTGATCTTTGACTAAAATAATTTATTTGACATATAAACTGTAAAAGAAGCACTAAAAATAAATTCTAAAAGAAATGCACCAAGAGACATTTTAGAGTGGAACTTTCCATACTCATCCACTAATGTCACCACTTGATGGTGGAGTGTAAATGCGTAGTCCAATTTTGCTTTGTTGTAAACACCTCTTCTGTGAAGACTGCGTATCAGAATGGTGTGTGCTAGTGCTGCAATTCTAACATTGATCAGAGTCTATGCTACATTTTCCATGACATAGTTCTTGGTTTCCTGTGATTCTCAGGTTTGAGAGAGAAAGGACATGTCCACTGTGCAGAGCCTTAGTTAAACCTACAGATCTTGTATCATTTGCAGATGGATCTACAAGTCTTCTTTTCCAACTGTTCTAAAATCTGCATGCAGAAAGATCAAAGTTTGTTATGGGAAAACAACCTTGCCCCTTGCTTACCGATTCAGGTGCAGCAACTCTAACATCAATGCGCCTCAATGACTGCAGTCACTGGGTTTTGCTTCTATCTAGTTTGTTTGCTGCATACTTCTGAAGCTGTAATATAATTAACTACTCAGTGCATGCAGCAGCGGATTTCCCATTTCTCCTCATGCTAATAAGATCTAAACTTACTTTCCATAAGCGTACCACCAAACAGTAATGGCGTCGTTTATCATATAAAACGACGTCATTTTATGCACAGTCATCCAAAACGACGTCGTTTAGAGCACAAAACGACGACGTCGTTTTGTGCTCGCAGCAAAGTGCTGCGCAGCACTGGATCCTTTTCCGGCTGCCTTTTGTAGCTAGTCAGGGCAAGCCTGCCCGTATGTGGCTGTGGATTGCAGCAGTTCTGTCAATAGTACACTCATAGATAATCGCCTACCCAGACGCATCAGTTCCTTCAAAGTTCAATCCTCATCATGTGTTACTTATGATGTGGTTATATAAGTCTCAGATATGACCGTCTGAAAGAATGTATTTTTATCCAATCAGTATTTTTCTTTTCAATCATGAGTAATTAGAATATTATGGCAAGGACAGCAGGCTCGTATGGATAGAGTCATTCTTGGGTGGATCAAGACCAATCACATGATCTCTGTAAACTTCTGTAAACCACTAATACAGATGTGATATTTTGATTAATCATTTACCGTGTTAAAAGGCAATGAAAAATTTTCATTAATTAATGCTCGTCAGGTAACACTTTAATTTTTTAATACATCACTTCTCATCGATTAATCTATAACACACGGACACCCTCTTATTGATTAATCTACAGTACACATGGTGGTGGACATGATAATCACTCATATCCATAACATATTCATAAAATCATCGAAGGGTCAAAATACAATCCGAAAGACAAACATGCTTTACATACACAATTGAATAATGAATTTCAGGTCATTTCATATCCACACTTCTTGGCAACATCTATAATGGAAACCACGGAGGCAAAATCAAACTGGTCATGCCCCTTACCTATGAAAATGAACTAGAGTCTCTTTCTGACTCTTCAGCTGCAGGAACAGCAGCATCTAGGTTTTGTGCAACTTCACGGTGATGTGAATTATCTTTATCTTCTCCTAATGAATCCGAGGCACATGGGCTACTTTCCGGCATACGGCATCCTGCTGTTTTGGGATTTGCAAATGGCGAAACGGAAGGTGGTGAGTGAGGTGAAATGGGAGGAGACACTGAGAGCATTCTCGATACACCTGGGATCGGATACACTTCAGTGACCTCTTCAATGCCCTCATCTATGTACACAACATCCTGCATGGTAAGCTGATGGTATTCTACAATTTCCCTTAGAAACCTGTTCTCCCGAGCATAAACTGAATTTTCATGTGCTAATCGAGCCTTCTCT
>NQLW01000060.1:0-14828 GCA_002312845.1 Kalanchoe fedtschenkoi
ATGGGGGAGGTGGTGATTTTGTAACATAAGGAGGAGGCGGAGATGGTGATGGAGGTGGTGGAGACTTGTAAACATAAGGTGGGGGTGGAGAAGGGGATGGAGGCGGTGGAGATGGTGATGGGGGAGGTGGTGAACTATAGGTGTATGGAGGTGGCGGAGACTTGTACTCTTTTTTGGGCTGTTCAGAGTGTTTGGATTGTGAGGACTCATTCTCATTGTCGGCCATCACTCTAGTGATTATGAGGCAGAATGCCATTGCTACAATTAATCTCCGCCAGCTCTCTGGCTGCCCAACTCTCCCCATCTCGGATACTGTTGAAAATCTTTCAGATGAGTGTTTCTTTTATATCTCTTCTGCTGTGGTTGTGAAAAAAGATGTCCAGTGTCAACTTTATTTATAGTCATTGCCCAGAGCTTCATGGTTGACCAGAGCATGTTTGCTTAATGGTAGAAAACTGCTTGTTAATCAACCCTATCTTTTATATGTCTCACAGCTGCTTGCTTATAAGATTGTGGAGTGCCACTAACATTCTCATTTTTGATTGTTAAGGGAGGAGTTTTTCATTCAATTATGTGTCAGTTAGAACCAAATTCATGAATGTTGATGGATAGATAGATAGATGGCAGCGTCTTCAAATGTCGGTATGTGTTTTTTTATGGCATTCAAATATTATATTTGCAGGAAGTCAGATCAGATATACTAAAGTTCATTATCTAGCTCTAGCTGCAGACATGGCCGACAGTGAACAAAGGGTGACTAAAGGATGGGGAATGACATGCAGTAGGCAAATTTCTGTTCTGTCGGTTTGATCATAGAAAACTACTTGCTTCACTTTTTTTTTTTTTTCTGATTGTCCCCTGACATGGTTTATGTGCCTGAGGCCTTCAACTGTCTTGGATTACAGAGGAAACTGTTCTGCCAATGGATGCCAGATGAGCAGCAGAAAATCAAGTAGCTGAAACCATGACATCTTCTAAGTTGCGAGAAGTTGATGCAACTAAACTCCAATTGCTACTTTTCAATCTAATGCGTACAGCCGAAATACTTGCCACCCCCTTTTCCAATTCATTCAGTGTGATTAATTTTCTCCCTTTGAGAAAGAGCAAGCAGCTGAGCAATTGCTTGGCAGGTCCTCTTCCCTTGCAGACTTCTGTCTGGTAAGGGCGCCTAGTACAGCCATAGCAATTCATTTGCTCTGATCATTTATTTTAGGCGTCTGCTGCTCATCAGAGAAAGCTCTAGTTGCGAGCTTTGCGAATCAGTTGAAGGGTTCAACACTGATCATAAGAATTTTGGAAAAAATGAACCCACACAGCTTACTTCCACTATCACTTAAAAGAGTCTCCCTTTTATATTTTGGAGTTACTACTGCACTGTCCGTGTTTTTGCTGTCTTTCCTTTCTCATTTAAGGGACATATATCACATGGATGACACTAATTTCTTTTCAAATCTTTGGCCTGCGCAATTCAGTGGCAATTCAAAGTTATGCTAGTTACCTGTGATGCAAAATGCTTAAGAATAGTTCCCTTAATTTGTGTTAAGTGACCATTTTATCTATCATTTGATATTGAAAAATAACGACATCTGAAGTTCTTAGCTGATATCATACTTGCACATATTGATTATTAACTTATTCCAGCATTGCAAATGCACAATAATTACATAAGTTGCTTGTGCTGAGTTCAGTGTAGATCCAGCAAACCTCTCCTGAACTCGTAACATGTGACAAGTGTAGACTGCATCTGATGCTCTTGTGCTCAAATGTGCATTCAAAGATGTTATATATGGTAGAAGGTGAAACATAGTAATCTAGACCTTTTGCCATCTTGAGGATTAGCCCCCCAACTAAGTTTACCCCAGGACGGCCGCCATTATTTACCTTTCAATGTAATGTTCTTTATCCTTTTCTGAGAGTTACACAGAGGCGTCTATTAGGATTACTATTAGCATTACATTAATCTAATCCGTCTTCTTAATTCGATGTTGGCTATTGCATACAGATGCTTTCTGGGTCAAGTTCAAAGCAAGCTGCCCAAATTACCAGATAATACATCAGTAAGTGTACTTGTCCTGGAAAGTCGACATCGACTGATTAATTTAATTTATTAATTTATTGAAACTTTGTTTATAACTGTAAAACTTGATAGTAATATTTATTAAATTTAAGATTATGATAGTTTTTTTCTTTTTTGCAATTTTTACTAGTTATTAAGTTTGATAAATAGGTCGCTTTAAACGCTGCGTTTTAAGGGGGATCAGAGACGTGGAGAACGAGGAAGGAAGCTGTTGTTGCTGATCCGACAAAGATTCGCGGCGCTGGTGGAGATAAATTGTTGCAGGTCAGTTGATTTCCATGAGTTACCCAGTTGGGACGTTTTTCATTTTTCTTATTCTTGAATTTTCGATTTTTTGGAGGTGGTGGTTTTGCGTGTAGCGGTTAGGGTTTTTTTTTGTGCACACCAAGTGTTTGATGAAATGCCTGAGAGACATGAAGAGTTTAAATTCTGAATTATGCCTAATTTTTCGAAATGTCAGACTCAGAAATTTGATAACTTGAAACCAACAAGATTTGTAGGGTTTAGCGTTTTGGATCGGTTGAGTAGAAATTCAGTTTATGAGTTTTATCTACCTTGGAAAGCTTGAGTTGTTTTTTATGAATTTCATTTCCAGTTGCTGTTAAATGTAGTTGCTCATTCAACCAACTCATGGACTCATTTGCAGAATGGTTGGTGACAATGTCGAACTATCTTCTGAAGCTAAAGAAAGAGTCGTTCATCTTTTCAGGGATTCGATGACACGGTAGGTTTCTGTTAATTTTCATTTATTTTTTCGAACAAGGTGAAGTTGCAGTACTATAATTGTATACTTACAGTGTGTTGCGTTCGATTTCCAATAGTATATGCTGAATTTTTATTTTTCTATTTTTTATTCTTGTTTTGTGATGTGTTATGGTAGATTGGCGAAATTTGAAGAGTTGGCTGATGTGGGGAGCCGACTGCTCCAAGGCTATCAGCAAGGATTGGGTGGGCATCAGCAAATACTGTGTATTGACTGAGTTTAAGTTTTGTTACCGTTCTTGATGCGTGTCTTCACTCTTCTTGATATAGAGTTTCTCCGTCGGCCTCCAATAAAGAAGTCTGACTTAGTGGAGAAAATCATCAAAGCAAATGAAACTGAGCAGCTGAAGTCTTACTTCGGGGAAAAATCAAAATGTGTCAACACATTTGATGCCGTGGAGAATATCAACAAGTGTATGCGCCTAGTACCCTTATATTAGCTTTTCGTTGATGCTATAACTGGCTGTCTATACGCTTTCATAACTGACTTTCATTTTCTGGTTTTCTAAACAATGTGCATATAAGTGCATGCATGTGATTCTGGCCTTAAGGATCATCTAACCAGAGGTATACTCCGACTCATGCGACAAACCCTTTCCGATTTCGCATCATCGATGTGAATAATGTGAGAAAAATTCCCGATATTATGCATTAGCCACATTTTGATTCGGCAGTCTGACTTGAGTTTGTTGGAATGAGTTGCAGCGAAGGCTTTAGTTACCGAACTTGAAATGCTCGTGGAAGAAACAGCTACTGCGACTCTTTGTACAAACGAAGTTTCAATCCAGTTGCGCAAAGCTCCAAACGATGTGTCCGATGAGGCTGCCACGCCTGCTCGTTATGAGGTCATCTCTCATTCAGAAATTTATTTATTCTTAGTGTCTACAATCAAGCTGCTTGTCACCTATATAATATATTAGCCCTTTTTTACTTGAAAGTTGAAAACAGGGTTTGTTCTATCATCAACTGCAAATTTAAGGGTATTACTATATCTAATTGTAATCTTGGGATAATTCTCATTTTGGCCCTCATACGTAGTTAAATGATTTATAATTTTACGCAAAACTGACTTTTACAACTTTCAAACCTACCCCTTATCCCAACCACGGATGAAAACGGGTAGATTTACATAAAAATACAAAAAATGAGATTCTTAATTTGGACTAGGAGCAGGTACTATAAGTGTTAAAGTCAGTTTTGAGTAAAATTACGAATCATTGAATTACAATGGGGCTAAATGAGAATTAATTTAAAATTACAAATTGGAGGTAGTGACACCCTTCAATTTGCAACTAGTGATACTACAAAACATGTTTTCATATTTTTCCCGAAATTTAGTTATAGCTTTTGTGTAGCTTAACTCTGAAGCTCAACTGTCTTACAAGTTGAAGTGGCGGGTCATGTAACGCTGTAGTTTCGAGAGTTTATTCAATATGACAGTTTCTAGTGCTGACATTGCTGGCTGGGTTTCTCAGGAGTCGGTTTCACCGCCATCGTCCATTGTGCATTTTTTGGCGTTGAGGCCTTATTGCTGCACGGATCCGATTCTCCTAACCTTGATTAATGATCAAGGAGAATCTCCGTGAGTATTTGGCATCTAGAGCAGGTTGATATTCTAGCCAGAACTTGTGCAGTTTGGCTGATATTCGAAAAAATCTATGACGGATATTTACTTGAAAGAAAGAGTGTCTCTGTTGGAAAAGAGACTTAAGGAATTGAGGACGATTTCATTTCTGAAGTCCTCAACAAAATGATGGAGAAAGTCATTGAGATCGAAGGGGGATTAAGGGAACACCTTACAGACTACTTGGAACTGTGTAGGAACTCATTAATTGGTACAACAATATGGAGAAGGACCTAGACATTCTAAAGTTGACCATTGTTGGCTTGGCAAGTAGCAGTGTTGGCCCTAGTTCGGAAGTCGAGTAGGCCCTGCGCGCTCGACAAAAAAGATCCCTAAGCCTAGGGCATTTAATGAGGTGAGAAATGTCAAGGCGCTAGAAAACTTCCTCTTGGGCGTGGAGCAGTATTTTCTGACAGCTAGTGTGGCCGATGGGGACAATGTTAACATTGTTTGAATGTACCTTACGGACGATGCAAAGCTTAGATGGCGAGTCAAGGGCAACCGTGTAGGAAATTAAGGGATCAATTCATGAGAAGACTTGACCAAAGAACTACGGGCCATAATGATTATACATTCTAATACTACTAAAACTGTAATTTAATATTATTATAAAACCCCTAATTTGAACATTTTTCATAAAAATTTTAAGAGCACACTTAAAATTATGTGCAAAACCACCACGCCTCACCGCCGAAGGGTTAAAGTGACCACCCACTTTCATTCTCTAGACTGAGCCTGACTTGGACAACCTACGAAAAAGACTTAAAAATGCAGATCTAAGCAAGTTTAGAGTAGAGAACATAAAAGTACTTAGGTTGATCATAATCCAACGAAAAGGACTGCAAGCATAACATGGCTGATTGGATGATTGGATCAGCTGATATTCTCCTCCTACTTTCACAAAGCATAACTGAGACAAAATCGCCAAAGCCCCACACCAGCATCAGCTGTTGATCTCAGTAAGGGCCCTACTTGGCCTCTCCGGCATGGTCTATACACAGACACATTTGGATGTGCATTTGGCTTCTAACATTTGCCAAGATTCAACCAAATCATTGATGTGGTTGCAACTTCAAGGCAGCAACATTTTCATATTGTGTTCTTCCCCGGCGCTCTTGGCTTGGTTGTAGACAGATTCAAATGCATGCATGCAGACGCTAGTGAACCCTGTCATGGCCTCAAAGACATTTGGAAATCCCATCTGCAGGTTGTTCAGGGTCACGGCTCTCGTTACGCTCACTGATTTCTCGTGCTTGGCCTTCTCATCCTCCGCTTTGACCCTCAACATCTCCACCTTCGCTCTCTTCTCAGAAATCTTGACTTGACTTTTGTTGCCAGACATTTCAGGCATGCTGAACTGCCCATACTTACTCTCCAAGGTTCTTAAAGCACTGCTCTTCTTCTCTAGCTCCTTGAAAGCAGATTCGGATCTTTTCTTCTGCTTTTGTTCTTCGCCTTGTTGAACAACAATGGAATGGATCACAGTCAGCAGGCTCTTGATACCATCGGATGCCACCTTGTCCGGCATGCGATCAACGGCAAGGTGCCATTCTTCACATAAGGAGTAAATCTTGGAGTCCTGTGTGGTTTTTGCTAACGGGTTTCGGTTGAACTGAAAAAGGCTTAGTCTTAACCAGCCGGTGAGGGATTGAATGTAGTCTCTTTGAGCCTTCACTACGTTGCAAAAAGACAGGTGCCATTGCTGGACCTCGAGCTCCAGCTGAAGAGTTGACTGGCGATGGATTTCAGAGGTTGGCTCAGCTGATGGAATCGTGCTTAGATATTTGAGCTGCTTGACAATGTGCGTCTGAACCTGATGACACTGGTACATGCTTCTCCACATGGACATAAATCTGGAAATCCAGCCAAGAAAGGGCCAAAGTAAGAGATAGTAAATTATACAACTACACGGATTACTGATTAGCTACGTAGACTACGTAAGTCTACAGTTCCATCCGAATTCAGAAGAAAATAGAGCCAGATGCACTAAATTGACAACAACTGAATTTTGGAACAAGACTACGATAGATGATGACAAACCGTTTCACGAGCTCAATGAGTTGAGGGTAGAGCTCAGTTTCCCTCAGCTTGACAATTTCCGATGAGGTAGACTCAATTGCTTGTGCAGCCACCATTAACCTCGACTCCAAACTCTCAACATCCTTTTTGGTCTTGGCAGTCTTGACATACTCGGCTCTTTTCATCTCTAGCTTCCTTAACAGCGTCACCTTTTTCTCATGCTCTACCTTGGTCATCTCAGCGGTCTAGTAGAGTACAATCAACCCAACATTATCACACATCAGAAACTAACCTTAGCCCAAAACAAAAGGCCAGGCAACAGATTGCAGGCACACGGAGATGATTGAGACTTGGGATCTTACCTTGACCTCAGCCAAGAGCTTCTTCTCCCAAGCATGCAACCTCTCCAAAGTGCCAGAATGGCTAGCTGATATGCCCAGCACACTCCCACCAGACGCATCAAACCCGACCACCTCGTCACCACACTTGGAAAAAGCATTCAGCTTGGAGTATGAATTGCATGTCCACGACAAGGGGCTCAAACTCCTCTGGTAGTACTGCACCTTCCCTGCGACAAAATCCGCATCTAACAACAACCTAAGATCTCATACAACATCACACATTTCAACTCAACCAAACATGTTCGAATTACAGACCTGTTGGAGGATGTGTGGAGAGACTTGATCCAGAAACTTCCAGAATGGAGGAAACCTCACAACCAGCATCAGCAGCTTTCAGAAAATACTCATCCAACTCCCTGAAAATCTCAGAGAGGTCCTTCGAGTTGCGAGAGACAACCATGGCCAGCTCACTCCCGCTGTTCTCTTCTTTCGAGTACCCACTCACCACAGACGGCGCCGCGTTCACATCGACCGCCGCCTCCGACGCAGTCGTCGTCTCCCACTCCTCCTCAGTCGTCGCCTGCGGCGGAGGCGCGCCAAAGGGGTCCCAGAAATCCCAGCTCGGCGCCGCAGGAGGTGGGGGTGGAGGAGGCGGCGGGAGCGGTGAAGCAGCAGCTGACGTCGTGGTTGTGGTCGTCGTCCACGTCTCGCTACTCGAGCTCATCGGCGGGGGAGGCGGCGGCGGGCGGACCGACGACATTGGGGTCTCCGGCATGACTCGCGACGGAGGCGGCGGCGGGCGGTGGTGACAGTGTTGCGGTTGATGATGCTTCAAATGAAGCGCGGTTTCAGCGTTCGAAAATTGTACCAGAGCCGAGCCGGTGCTGTGGAGAGATCGTAAGTACATCGAGTGCGACGCCGACAGCGACTGCCGCGCTCTCACCAGCTGCTTCATGTACCGCTTCCTCGCCTTGCATCTCGCCACCATTTCTTCACGCTCGATCCTCGAATAGCAACACCCCATTTCAAGGCCTCAACTTTATCACCAAAATCGATCGGAGTTGGCCGATTATGTTTCTCACCCGTTCGTCCCAGATTCTGAATCTGTTCTCTAACCCAGATCCGAAAGCATCAAAATTTGGACGAGAATGGAGCGAATTCAGACAAACCCCCAAATCTCTCAGAGACCAATTTTCGCTGATCTAGGGCTTGGTTGGTTCGAAGACAAGAGTGGTGGTGGATAGCTTGAGTGGAGCAGAAACAGAGCAGTTCTGGAAGTTCGCAGAGCATCGGGCAGGGTGCCGTTTGCTTTGTATTTCTGTATTTGAATAACTTAATACGAACATACCCTTCAGGTTTGTCGTATTAACATCTCATGTGAGGCTATAGCCGTGTCCGAGAAAAGGGTATTTTCGGTAATAATAAATGCAACGGCCTTATCTGTCGTCAATGTGTTGAATAGTGTAATTTACTGAGCATTAAAAGTCCCATTTTAAGGTATGGCACACGGTGAATTTCGCTTGATCACGGCTCGGTGCGAGTTGCATAGAAACGACGACGTTGGGGTTTGAGATTTCCAATGCAGGGGCATCCCATCAAAACAACAAAAGAAAAAATGCTTGTGTCATGATAATTTAATTTTACAATAAATTTTTTTTTATAAAATTATATCCAGATTGAAATAAATTTTATAAATTTCTGCGCATAGATTCATATGTCATATTATTTCATTTTTTTACTTTTTTATATTATGTTAATTAAACATTTTCTAAATTAATTAATATTTGATTGTTTATAATTACTAAATATTTTTTTGACATTTATATGATAAAAAATTTAAATAATAAAAATTTTCAATCTGTATAAAAAATTTCTTAAATATTGTTTATAGTATAAAGATTGCTTATAATTAAATATTTTTTAAATTTAAATAACATATCATATATAATATTTTTAATTTAAAAGCGTCACATATGGTGTATAATATACACAACATTTTTAAATTAAAAATGTTATATATTTTCTATCGCGAACCGCATTATGCAGTCGAAAAAATTGATTGTAGGACTGACACGAACTCCACATCAAAATGAAGCGATTAGTAATCTTACACAAACCTGACCACAAGCCTTTGATGGGCATGCCCTAAGGTTGTGGAAGCTTTTTATGAAAAAAGATGTATTTAAAGGAGTAATTTTCAAGTGGACAGAGCAGGACCCAAATGGTTTTGATTGGTGGTCAAATTGGCTCCTCTATTTATTTTATTTTAAAAAAAAAATTGGGTGGTTTCAAAATATCACAACTTTTGAAATCTCCAATCATAATTGTTCAAACTAGTGGAGGATATCCGCATGCATATAAGTAGGTGACCAACAATCAAAGATTGAAGAAGTGATAATGATGTTTGGTTATTTGAGTGATGGCAAATTGATTTTTGAAGATGAACACCCAAGACAGACACAAAAGTCGGAGGTTGATAAAGAAGTGAAAACAGCCAACCTAGACGCAGAGGTGTACAGTCTTGATTTCAGGTTTAAAAATTAAGTGTGAGAAGATATTAAATTCAAATGGTTTCTGATATTGATTTTAGAGTTTGATTCTTTGGACTAAGTTGAGAATGAATTTTTTTTTTGAACAAAAATTTAAAAGGAATTTTGAATTACTCTCTCCATCCTCTAATACATACTCTCTCTATCCTCTATTACATGTCGTTTAAGGTTAATTTGAGTAGATTAATGTGAAGTTAATACTAGCGGTTGAACAAATTTAATGAATGAGTGGTTAATATTTTTATAAAAAAATGCGTGCAAAAAGTAAAATTAGTAGGTGATTACTGGTGGAGAATGTATTTTTATTGAATATGATAATGAAGTGATTAATGTTTGACATTTTAAGGTAGTTGTGGATATTAAATACGCATTGAAAGTTGTTAAGTGACAAGTAAAAGTGGACAAAAAAATTCGATTAAGTGACATGTAAAAGAGGACAGGGGGAGTATCATTTAAGGTTAATTTGAGTAGATTAAGGTGAAATTAATGATAGCGGTTGAACAAATTTAATAAGTAGGTGGTTAATATTTTTTTAAAAAATCATGTAAAAAGTAATTTGTAGATTAGTCAGATCCACACTCAAAACCAATTGACATTGAGTGGAGGAGCCCAACTATATATTATGATCGTTATATATGTGGGGGAGCCCACACTCAATTAATGGAGGAAATTAGAGGAGAAGGAGGGGTTTGAAGAGAATATATGTGTTCTCCAGCTTTTTTTTTTAAATGAGGGATTTTAGAGGGGTTTGGGGGTGTTTGAAGGTTATTTCTTCTCCTCCAAAATTGGAGGAATTTGGAGGGGAAGAAAAGTAAAGATGGTAAAGTGACAATTTACCCTCATTCTATTCTATCCTTCTACTTTAAATTCAAGAGTAATTTAGTAAATATATTATATATTTTTCCTTCTCCTCCCAATTCTCTCTTAAATTCGGGAACAACTATCTACCTCTAAATCTTTCCTCACATTTCCTTCCATTTCTTTTCCTCTCTTTTCTTTTCTTTCTCTCTCAAACTCACGAACAAAGCCTGAAGATTGGAGGGTGATTTTCAAATTTGATATAAATGATTTCTAAGTGATTTTGAGGTAAATAAAATTTAAGGAAAAATCTTAAAAGGGGTTCCGAACTAACGTCATTTCCACATACGATCAGAACTATTTAAATGTCAAAAATAGTGTGAAGAAAAAAAAATTAGACTAATTTTGAAAATAAAATTTACAATTGTATTTCTTACCTAATATTACTATATGCATTATATCCATTTACTAAAAATATGTTATTTTGTCATCAAATTAAATGATATCATTTTTTATACACAAAGAAATTCATATATTTCATACTAAAATGAATCCATTACCGTATAAATTTATTAAGATCAATTATATTAAATGAATCAAATCCAAAAAAATGATTAAATGTCAAATATCACACGAATGATCAAAATACCACTTGACAACGAGTACTCGTGATTGTAGATACATTCGACAGTAGACTCGATCCACCCAAAAGTCTCACAGAAGTGTGATTCATTTGTATGGTCGTAAAAAAGATGACTTGGGAGATCATTTATTAAATTATTAGTATGTAAATTTATGTATGGCCTACTGCACTGCACTAGCTAACATGTTGCAAAACCCAACACGACAAACAAGATTAATGTTGCCCACTAGTATAATGTCGTACACGTTTTACAGCTCCTAGGTTGGGGCCTTACTTCTTTTGTCGCCTCTCGAACACATGAAGCGCATCCGCGAGCCAGATTAAAGGACACACAAGACATGTAAATTCCTTCGTACTCCATTTTGCATGACTTTTTAAAAAAAATTAAATGTTAATTTATTAAAAAATTTCAGTAGCTTGTATTAACTCCACCGCATCAAATGACATCTAATAAGGATAAAGGAATAGTATTAACTTCACCACATTAAATTCATAAATTAGTAGATTAAGATGATAATTAATACTAGTAGTTTGACTAATTTAATAAATAAGACTTGTTAATGTGTATTTTTTAAAATTTCATATAAAAAGTAGAATTGATGAATTATTACTATATAAAATTATTTTTTATTGATTATGATGTTGAAATTATTAATTTTTTACTTTTAAAGATAATTGTAGATATTAAATAGGATTTTTTTAAACAAAAAAGTCATGAACTACCCCCAGTTATCCAATTAATGTCCGAACTACTACGATTTCTAAAAAGGTGCGATGAAAAAATAAATTGGACTGATTTATAAAAATAAAATTTATCATTAAACTCCTAGTGCAATACTTAAATTCATGTGCGAAAATTACGTCGTTTGATTTTCAAAATAAATAATCTCGTTTTGCGCACATAAACAAAACAACGTTTTTTCCTACTCAATTATCCATAATCCTTAACAAACTTGAAAAATCAAACAAATTGATTTTAAATATCATCTCAAATCATTCAATTTTTTTCATCGCACCCTTTTTAGAAATCGTATAGGTTCATACCGTAATTTGATAAATTGTGGTACTTCATAGCCTCTTTTGAAATTTTTCCTATTAAATATATATTTAAAAATATTAAGTGATAAATAAAAATTAATAAAAAAAATTGATTAAACAATGAAAACTAGTAAAGTATATCCATAGCATGTGCGAATCCATGTCTTGTCAAATGTACTACTCCAGTAAATAAGGAGTGGTTGGATTCATTTACTCCCCCACGCAGTTTCACATTTTTTTTTTCACGCAGTTTCACATACTAATAAAAATAAAATAATAATAACAAATTGTAAAAAGAATGTATTTTATTTGGCCATCTGTATTCCAGAGTACATCAATGGTTAATATGTTACTCTATCTGTCCTCTTTTACATGTCACTTAACCGAATTTTTTTGTTCATTTTTACTTATCACTTAACAATTTTCAATGCGTATTTAATATCAAACATTAATCACTTTATCATCATAATCAATAAAAAATACATTCATCACCAGTAATCATCTACCAGTTTTACTTTTTGCACGAACTTTTTCAAATAAACATCAAGCACCTACTCATTAAATTTGTCCAACAGCTAGCATTAACTTCACCTTAATCTACTCAAATTAACCTTAAACGACATGTAACAGAGGACGGAGGGAGTAGTTCAGAAAAACTGTAATAAATGTGGAAAATTTGAAAAGTGGTACAGTAAGCTACTCTCTATGTTTTTTTACATATCATTTAATTGATTTTTTTTTTGTTTACTTTTAGTTTTTCACTTAACAATTTTCAATGCGTATATAATATCAACAACTATCTTAAAATATCAAACATTAATCACTTTATTATCATAATAAAAAATATATTCTTCACCAGTAATCATCTAACAATTTTATTTTTTGCACAAACTTTTTCAAAAAAATATTAGCTACCTACTTATTAAACTTGTCCAACCGCTAGTATTTATTTCACCTTAATTTACTCAAATTAACCTTAAACGACATGTAATAGAAGACGGAGGGAGTAATTCCGAAAATGTGTAATAAATGTGGAAATTTGAAAAGTGGTAGAGTAAGCTACTCCCTATCTCGTTTTTACATGTCATTTAATTGAATTTTTTTGTTCACTTTTATTTGTTACTTAACAATTTTTAATGCGTATTTAATATCAACAACTATCTTAAAATATCAAACATTCAAAAAAATATTAGGTACCTACTTATTAAACTTGTCCAACCGCTAGCATTAACTTTACCTTAATCTACTTAAATTAATCTTAAATGATATATAATAAAGGACGGAAGAAATAGTAAAGAATATCCATCGACAGTAGATGACGTGGACGTCACGTGCCCATAAGAAGCAGTACACCTACTCACAACACATGTTTTTAACTTGTCCGAGTGGAGTGGAGTGCGGTCGTAGCCAAGCTTTACAAGTTCATATGTCACGTCATGATTCCTTGAGTACCATTGGCCATTTTGCTTTTGTTTTCAGCATGCCACAAGTTTCAAGTTTCAGAAGCTGATTCACATCAGATGGTGCGCATATCATCCATTGGAATCATGTTTTATACTCCTAAATGCTCTTAAA
Organism: Kalanchoe fedtschenkoi; assembly: GCA_002312845.1. Taxonomy (NCBI): domain Eukaryota; kingdom Viridiplantae; phylum Streptophyta; class Magnoliopsida; order Saxifragales; family Crassulaceae; genus Kalanchoe; species Kalanchoe fedtschenkoi. The sequence goes on from NQLW01000060.1 coordinate 13,427, forward strand.
AAGTTATACCTAGCGTTGGAATGTGTTTGAGCAGTATTGATGAAGATGTACTGTTTTATAAAAAATATGCGAGCTTATCCAATTTTGATGCACAATGCGGAGGAGACATAATTAGGTGTGCTGATGGAATTATAAAGCATAAATATGTTTACTGTAACAGGCATGAGAAGCACACGCAGGGTGTGATTGACACATTGAATAATAGCAACGAAAAGCTTCAGCACTAGAGAGCATCAACAAAGCGTTGTGGATGCAAAGGGATGGTGGAAATTGAATGTGCTGGCGATAGAGTTTATAAATATTGCAGATTTGTTGCTGACCATAATCATTCTTTAGCCGACGTCAAATACAAATAGTTTCTTAAGTCAAATTGTAGCTTGAACTTTTCTCTACAACCCTTCACTAGGCAGCGCAAATCAGTTCAACGATGGCTCATGGTAACTTACCAGTTAGTATTTCTGACCAATAAATAATTTACTCTACTACTTTATCGGTTGGTTACCGACTAAAACAACCCTTAATAATTCGGTAGTGACAATCACAATCATGAAATTTTTCTTCCACTCTTTTCCGGACTACTGGCTTTATATTTAAAGTTCTGGTTAATATGATGGACTTTGCTTCATTTTCCCGCACTGCTTAAGCTTTATGCTTCTCCAAGTGCTCTCAGAAGTGAAGAGCTTTATAATTCATTATCCTACCAGTTCACTCTACTGTCCCAAGTTGTCATTGGGCATTCCACTTCAATCCAATGAAGAACTGAGCTCCATATACTTGATAAAAAAGTGCATGATCCTAGGAGATGATCTTGGTTCTCTGTTGACATCTTACACAAGGGGCAGCTTAAATCTACTAATTTTTATAAATTTACTCAACCTTTCTTTTGTGGCTAATTTGTCTTTCCTAGAAATCTACATAATCATACGCTGTTTCGGTAGGCAACGACTCTTCTAGATAATAAAGTCTGAAGCAACTTGAGGCCAATTCCCAGCAAGAGAGTACTTAATAACAGACCTGAAAGCTAGGATTCACAACTGCCTCCCAAACATAAGTTTCATCAGCACATTTCACCCCACTAGATTTTAGCTTTGAGAGCTTCTTTATGGAGCATTTTTTTTTTTAAAGAGATACCATTGTAACAAAAAGGAGGTGCGCTAGCGCACTAAACAGGGGAAGCTCGAGATAACAAGCTAATCTAGAGCTAGACAAACGCCTAAACTAGACTGTACGGGGGGAGTTAGCTGCGACGAGCTGGGCTTCTTGCTGAAGCATAAGAATAACTTGGATGGGCACTTCCGAAGAGGACAAGCGACCAAGCGGATGGTTAGGGTGGTCATTAATCTCCTTAGCAAGCAATCTGGCCGGGTTGTTCGCGGATCGCGACACCGTGCCGCAGCGCACG
>NQLW01000060.1:17016-47373 GCA_002312845.1 Kalanchoe fedtschenkoi
AGACAGTTTTTCCCTTTTGAGTTCAAGCAAGTTTGAAAAAGTATTTCAACTTGCTCACCTTGATGTTTGGGAACACCTTATAACACTCCAACTACATCAGGTGCTAGATATTTTCTTACAGTAGTGGATGATTTTTGTGAAACCACTTGGACTTATCTGATGAAAAATAAAACTAATGTGACCAATCTGATGATTGATTTTTTTTTGTATGGTACATACTCAATTTGCTGCTCATATACTAGTTTGCAGAAGTGATAATGGCACAAAGTTTTTCAATGAAAAAATTTCTGCTTTCCTTATGGGAAAAGAATGTATCTGGCAAAGCAGTTGTCTTTATTCTCCACAGCAAAATGGTGTGGTGGAGAGAAAGCATAGATATTTAAGGGATAAAACTCAAAAGGGGCCCTGAACTACCACCACTTACCCAATTGCGGTCATAACTACCATGATTTCCAAAAAGAGTGCAATGAAAAAAAAATTGGACTGATTTTCTAAATTAAAATTTACCATTACATTCATAACCTAATATTATTATAAGACATAGATTTGTGTGCGAAAATTACGTCATTTGGTTATCAAAATAAATTATATCATTTTGCGCACATAGAGAAAACGACGTCTTTTGATAACCAAATGACGTAATTTTCGCACACAAATCTAAGTCTTATAATAATATTAGGTTTGGAATTTAATGATAAATTTTAATTTAGAAAATTTATTCAATTTTTTTTTCGTTGCACCCTTTTTGGAAATCATGATAGTTCTGACCGCAATTGGGTAAGCGGTGATAGTTGAGGGCCCCTTTTGGGTTTTCCCCCTACATTTAATTAAGGTTCCAAGGGCACTGAGATTACAGTCTAATATTCTTAAATGCTATTGGGGTGATTGTGTGTTAATTGCTACATACCTGATAAATAAGATGCCTACTCCCATTCTTCAACATAAGAATCCACATGAAATGTTGTTTGGTCATGTGCCAGATGTAAGCCTTTTGATAATCTTTGGTTGTTTGTGTTATGCAACTTTTAATGAGCTAGGTGGAGACAAGTTTGATGCAAATGATACTTCATGTGTGTTTTTGGGATACCCTCTTGGACAGAAGGGCTACAAATTACATTGTTTAAAAAGTCACAAAGTCTTCATCAATGGAGATGTCATTCATATGGAGACAATATTTCAATACAAAAATAAAGATCCTTTACTGGCTGCAGAAGTTCTAATACCAATTGTTAGTCAAAACATTGAAGATCTTTTTCCCACATATCAAAATGTTACTCTAAATTAAGTAGTCACTATTCCACATATTATTTTGGAGAATGAGGTAGCAATCAAGTAGGCCAATAAGAAGACCAAATTGGCAACAAAATTATATTTATTCAAACGTAATTCACAGTTCCACTTCCCATCCACTTGACATTTTCATTTAATATGATAAGTGTTCTGTATAACATAAAGTTTATGTACTTCAGATCTCGGCCATAATGGAACCTTAACATTATCATCAGGCATCAAAGGATACTTAATGGTGTGAGGCTATGGCAGCAGAAATCAAAGCTTTAGAAGAAAATCACACATGTCGAATTACTATTCTTTCTTTAGGAAAGAAAACTGTGGGATGTAAATGTGTTTATAAAAATCAATCTCAACTCAGATGGTTCCATTAAGAGATGCAAAGCAAGGTTAGTGGCAAAAATGTATATTCGAACTTAAGGAGTTGATTACTTGGAGACTTTCGCACCTATTGTCAAGATGACAACAGGGAGAACACTCTTAGCAGTAGCAACTATGAAACAGTGGTTTGTTTATCAGTTGGATGTCAATAATACTTTTCTCCATGGAGAATTAAAAGAAGACGTTTATATGCAACTTTCTCAAGGATTTTATCCAAAGGAAAGGGCTCAAGGAAGAGTGTAAAAGCTACTCAAGAGCTTATGATCTCAAACAAGTGTCAAAGATGTTATATTCATCAAATAAGTTGTTATGCTCATTAGATGCTATTATATTCATGAAATGAGATGTCACGTTCATTAAATGAGCTGTTATATTCATATTTTTAATCTAAATATGTTTATATATTCCACAAATGAACTGTTATGTTCATCAAATGAGCTGTCATATTTATCAGATGTTGCTATGTTCGTCATATGAGCTTTTCTATTCATCAGATGTGTTGTTATGTTTATGAGATCATATGTTATGTTCATTAGATGTTGATGTGTTCATTAGATGAGTTGTTGTGTTTATGAGATATTCCTATGTTCATCAGATGCTTGTGCATTAGATGAGCTGCTCATGAGCTGCTATTTTAATTATATGAGCTGTTATGTTCATCAGATCAGATGCTATGTTCATTAGAAGAGTTGATATATTTATAAGATGAGCTACTATGTTCATCAGATGAGATGTTATGTTCATTAGATGAGTTGATATATTTATAAGATGAGCTACTATGTTCATTAGATGCGCTATGTTCACCAGATGCGGAATTAAAATATACATACAATGAATATATGTATCAAACTGATGAACATATTTATTCATTTGGTGAGCACAGACATCTACCTGATGAACTTAATCATTTTGATGAATATACAAATATAACATTTGTAAATTTATAAATTTTCTTATTTATTTTTTTATGAAAATAATATTTTTTTAATTTTTTTATTTTTAAATTTTAACTATTCATATTGGGTTGGACTGGACTTAATTGATCGAACACGGTGTAAAATGACATCATTTCCAAGAGAAAATACATATTTAAATGGGCGCTTGATGCACCCATAAGTCATTAACAGTTTTAATAATTGTAACTATAACCGCTTAGCTCATTGAAACAAATTACATTGTATTTCATCTCAAGTTTTATGTTTCAAATTAATAAATTTATTATAATAATTTAATACTCCTAATATTGTGAAAGAATACAAATATTTCATTCATGTTATATCAATTTGATTTCAACTTCAAAATCAGACCCTAACTCAGGTATACGAAAATCAGACCCTAACATAACCATCTAACCGTCATTAAACATAGGGAAAATTTTAAAAATGCCATGAGCTATCATTAATTTTCTATTACGGTTCGAATAATTTAATTTTAAAAATATAAAAAAAATCAAAATGTGAATTAAAATGTGAAGTTTCTTTAACCTCATTTAATCACATATCACAACATTAACTCTACTTCATTAGTGTCATCACTTTTGACCCATGCTAAATCATCCGTAAAAAACCACTCAAATCTCTATTTTATAATTCCATAAAAACAATTTGAATTTTCAAATTTTAAAACTCATAATTTTGAATCTGAATGTGTAAATTCAACATGGCTCCTTTGAAGTGAGAACAACTTCGCTTAAAAAGCCTATTAATCAACAAAATTTTGCCCACATTAAGTTGACTTATAGTCACAAAGTCTAGTCGCTCTTTTTTCAAATAATTTTTGCACGATTGCTATACTTTATAGTGCCATTCAGGACACGTCGAGCCCTTTTCGGCTAATAACTGCTTAAACTTAGTTATCTGGAAAAATATCTTTATTTTTATCATCGTTTTATATTTCTCATTTTATAAGCAGTGAAGATCGTTTGCATGAGTATCAAGTATGGTTAAAACTGAATATTATCTCCACATGGTCGGTTTTTAAGAGAAATCTACTAAAGATCGTCCACCTGAGTGAGTGTCTTTGATTAGTTTCCATCTTAATAGTGGCCTTTACGTCAGTTAATGTCATTCAATTTATTTCTTGTTTTCCTCGACTTAATTAAATCGGATCTAATTTTAGACGTAAATACAATGAGTAATATATTAATTAGTAATTAAGCTATAAGATAAACTCAATTTGGTCGTTAATAAAGTAAATTCTTGGACAATTGAATAAATATAAAGAAAAATTTACTAGTGAAATAATGTACCTAAATTTTACTCTTTCACTAAATTTAATTAAAAAAATTATTTAACAATGTCTAAAATAAAATAATAAATTATAGTGTGCATATCATAAACAAATCATACAAATGACATTGATACTAACTCCATCAAAATTGATGTTAATGTATTAAATGAATCAAAATATATATTGTATTTTGCTTTATTCACATTTTCTTATTACATAGTAATTCATTGCATTACAATCGACTCATAGATATCAACCATACTTACAAACAGGCTGCACAGGGCATCACGCTGAACAAAGACCCAACAACACCATGCAGGGGCGAACAGACAACTTCCACGAGAAGAAGACGGAGAGCTCCTACACATATGAGAGAGAAAACACAGTATTATTAAAGCTCTCACGTAGGGGAGAAGAAGAAAACACACCCAACACACCAAATCATCAAGATTTGAGATCATCACCTAAACCATTAAAACACTACCTTGGTGGCATTCTTTATTCACATTAAGAATTTATGATGAAAAATCACAGGAGATTAGATGGTGATTCTTGAAATGCATATTGACATGTTGAATTTTGAGAGACACATTATACTGAATGTTAATTATGTTTGATGTCAGATGACTCTTTTTAAAGATAAATTGATAAAATGTAGTGAAATGTGATATTTTAAAGAACATGAAAATTTTAACATAAAAAGGTATGTACCGATCTTATTAAATAAAAACACGTAATTCATAATAAATAAATATATTTATATAATTATTTATAAAATTTATTTATATATTAGTTATATTTATAATACAGACGAGTGTGATCGTTTTGAAATATGTAATCAAAATCAGTCCATTATAAAGTGGATATAACAGATTTCATATAATTCATTTACATGTGAAAATTTATTCAGTTGATCCGTCAGTTCAATTATGACTGACATTAGAGTGAGTGATGCGAATTGCGTACTACTACTGCACAATAACCCATCAGTTACTTTAAAGGTGCGTCACCGTTTCATCGTTTTCAAACATTAGGGGCGAAAATGCTTCACAGCCCACTCAAAAGCGGCCACGTGTCGATTTTGATTTACTGTTAACCCGCGCATTGACAACACTTTTGACAATCAGTCGCCATTGGTCCACGTGTACTTCTCTGGTAGGCTAATTATTCTATGTTTTTTTTATTTATCGCTTAAAATATCGTGCATTAATTTTTGAAAGTAAATAATTCAAAATATAAATATTATAAAATTATAATAAAAATATATTAATAAAATAGAATTCGAACACATTGAGATGCATCATCATAATATTTATTATAAAATTTTATGTATAAAATGACAAATCAAATTCAATTTATAAAAAAAAAGTCAGACAAATAAAAGAGAACAAAGAGAGTACAAATTTTATTCACCAGCCTGATGGAGTGGGAGTCGGTCTTGGAGATGTCATTATTAATATTTAAATTGTTTTCATTATAGAAAATGGGTAATTATTAAAGTCTTTCCTTTTATGGCTCCCCTCGCTCCTCTCTATCTATTTTTGTGAATCAGAAAACAAGGTCGAAGGAGACGACGAGACTCGCAGCGAGTGAGTTTTCTCGATCCCCAAACTCCTTCCGATTCGTCCTGCTCTCTCTCTCCTTGTGTTTGATTATTCTTCAGCTGCGTTTTTGTCTTCGGAGTCGGATTCTGATTCCGTCAATTTCGTGGTGTTCAGATTTGATTTCGGCGGAGGGAGCATGGGGAGAGGGAAGATCGTGATTGAGAGGATCGACAACATCACCAGCAGGCAGGTGACCTTCTCCAAGCGACGGAAAGGATTGCTGAAGAAGGCCAAAGAGCTGTCGATCCTCTGCGACGTGCAAGTCGGCGTTATGATATTTTCCAGCACTGGAAAGCTCTACGACTACGCCAGCAACGGCAGGTCCCTTTTCTCTCTATCTTTTCAATTTTTTTTTATTTTTTGAAAATAAGATTCTAGAAATTTCTTCGGTGCTCTATTCAACCTGAGATTTGTTGTGGATTACTTTGAATAGTTTTAATAGGTCAATAGTGGATAGTTATTTTATGTTCTGGGGACGAGAGATTTATGAGGTGATCTCGAAGGGCACATGTGGGACAAAAGTTAGTGAATACGGAAAATCAAGTGGTTTTTTGGGTCAGGATATATTAAGAAATAGTCTAGATATGTGTGAGATAATTTATTTTAAGATTTAAAAGTGTCTTCTCCAGCTTGGATTTTAGTATGCTAAACTCTATTTTTAAATTTTTTATTTATTCCGAGTTAACAAAAGATTGAGTCAAAGACAAAATATAAAAAAATAATAATATTATGTTTGGTTGAGGGATAAATAGGACAATGAGGGAGAAAAAAAATCATCAATGATATTTTATTTTCTCTTATTTTTCTTTCCCTCATATTTTTTCTACATCAAAAACAAGCCAAGAACTTATAAAGAAAGAAAAAACTATCCCGTGAAATTTTTAGAAACTTAGAAAATGTGTTGGAGAAAACAGTCTTTGATGGAGTGTCGAGTTTGATACAGGGAAAATCAATGGAAAACAAAATAGGAGAAATTTTAAGAAAGCTTAACTTTCTATATAGCTTAGGAAAAAGTAGAGGAAGAAAATTATATGAAAAATTAAAAATCAAGGGCCATACACCTTCGTTTATATTCACTATGGGTTAACCCATTCGCATAGATTCGAACTCAGGATCTTAGAATTGTTAGACAACATCAAGACCGCTAAATCAACACCTTGTTAGTAAAAAAAAGAATAAACATATAATGAAATCAATGATTGTTTTGATAGTTTCTTTTAAATTTCCCACTTTAAATCAAATAAAAGAAAAAATACATGAAATTTATGAGGATCTAATTTTCATTCTCTTATTTTTCTTTAGAATTTTTCTTAAATCAAACAGAGCCAAAAATTATTTTTAAAAGGGTAACTTTCTTTCAAATATGCATAAGAAGTTAAGAACAAAAGATATATAGCATTTTAGATAATATTTTCAACTAAATGGCATATGGAGTGGCTCATATCTCCTTGATCTAGTGTGCTGATTTAATTTGGATGTGCTGATTTGACGAATAGGAACGTCACATCTGAGATGCGATAACAATATTTAATTTGGATGATTTAAAATTCATTTTAAATACATTTAAATAAATTACTTTAGATTGAGTTTAAATGAGTTTGTTTTTGGTGTGAAAGTTTTGGATTGAGTTGATTTTGGGTAAAGTAAAATGAATTTTAGGTGGCTAACAAATGAATCAACCCAACTTCATACATGTTTTTGATTAGATTTATAAAAGTCAATTAAGATATATCTGAACGAGTTGATCTAAAATTAAAAACTTTGATTATAAATCAAATTAAATTGTTTTTTATTTGAATTGAATTAAATTGGATCAAAATATTATGAATAAATATGAATTAACTTTAAGCAAAATTCACCCCTGATTCAAATTTACATCCCTGATAACAAAACCTTGTCGATATCCTTAAGGGGCGCGTGGATCTTCCAATAATAATCTGAGTCTGCCAAATGAATTTTGTCTTTCTTCTTGAAGCGCTGGCATTCAAACTTAAGGTTGAATCACTATCTTCCCACGTGTCTCTCTCACGTAGAGCCACCTTCTTTAAATATATCAATAGCCTTATGCAAGTGGGATTCATTTTTGGTGGACAAGTTTCACACACGTGAATCATGGATCATAAAAATTATAATATCGCAGTTTGATTAGTCACGTTGAAAAATAAAAAAATTTAGAACCAATGTGTCACGTGTCATTTTGACTTTTCAACGCAACATGTGATATATTTTTATTAAAAGTGTCCATGACCATGTGGTGGACATGTCCACCAAGAATTTCTCATGCAAGTGGTACAACGAGATTAAATTAGATGAATTTGATTCAACATGTTCATGGAAAGGATTTTCACCAATTAGCGGTATGAATACTTAATATGATATGATCATCAATTATTTTCCATTACGTGTGATTTTAGTTTTTAAACTAACATATGATAAATATCAATTAATAATGAACACAGTTCGTAAGATAAACCATATCCATCCAAATGTCCCTCATACTGTCCTTATGTTACTCACATTAGTTAAGGCAGTTTACATTATTAATATTTTATGTCGAAATTAGTAGATAGTTCGAATGTGGGAAGTGATATTTGAGTGATTTTAAACATATTGTATATTATTTGAAAAATATAAATAAATAGTTGTTAACAGATGAATTATTTTGGAGAGAAATAGTTGTCAGTAACTATAACAAAAACATGAAAAATATGAAATTGATTATATGAACGTGTTTTTGGGAAGTTTAGAGCTTGTGCAAGCTGAATTTTAAGAAAGCCATAGAATTAAATCAATTAATTGTTAAGTATAAGGTGTTGACTATGCAAGTGGTTTGTAATAGGAGAGAATCTGCCAGTTAATCAAATTGATTTATTGTTCGGTTAAATGCATTGAATTAACCAAATTTTTAAAAAAGTCTGGATCACTTATAATCAAACTGAATTCCATGGTTAACAAAGTAATCGATTAATCTAATTTTCAGTTATGCATTCAATTAACCGAATTGTCAAACTAAACTAAATATTTAATAAAATCAATATCTTAATGTCTCAAGAAAGTTATTTTGAATTTAATATATTTATTCTTGAGTTAATTAAACGACCTAAGAATTTATATTCCAATTACAGAACTAAATTAACCATATTGTTTGTTTTTAGTTGAATTAATCTGTTAGTCTAATTCAATTAATTGAGTTAAACTATTTTGATTCGATTAATCAATTTTCAATGAAACACATATTCTCCCCTAATGTATTATGTGAAGCGTGGTAATAGGTGATATACCTATTACGACGCTCTGTATTTTATCAATTACGACGGTCGTATTCACCACGTTTGTGAAGCGTGGTGAAAGCCTTCGAATAAGCGTGGTAATAAGTCCCGATCTGTAGTAGTGTCAGACAAGTGAAATTGTAAAATTTCGTTTTTAACTTCCCATCATTTCTGAGTTTTTGTTCAACCATCAGCTCATTGTATATGCAACATAAAATCATCGCTAAACAAATTTCATCCCTCTAATTTCTCGAGAAGAAAATGCAATTCTTTTAAGGGCAAGGCCAATGAGATTGCAAAATGAAAAATGCAAGCTTAAGGGGCCTACCCACTGGATTTACAATGAGTTTTTTTAATTAAGCTCTGTTTGATTTAGAGAAAATGATAGAGAGAATAGCGAGAGTAATTTTTTTCATGAATTCTTGTTCTCTAATTTGGTTGGGGATTTTAAATTATATTAAAAATGTCAGCATTCTCTTTAATTTAACTGAATTTCTATTCAAATTTTCATCTAATTTCAGTTCCACACAAGATAATCAAGATCAGGATTCTTATAATCTTTCCTTATATTTAATTTTCCTCTCATTTTCATAAACCAATCTACAAATTGTAAGATCCGCTCATCAAAGCACTGTAAGCTGTATTTGAGGGTATGAAGCAGTATGAAACAAAGAGAGCATAATTAGAATGAATACAAGGCAGTAGAATAAAAACAGTTTTTTTTTTCTTTTCCGGTTTTACATTTTTAGGTTTTAAAGCTTAACAACTTAATAATTGAACCCTAAATCCCGAAGAACCTGGAAATGTTAAAAACTGTAAAAAAAAATTAACTTGTACCGACATGAAACTCTTGAACCTTAAAAATCATGAAAGATATAAAAAGGAAACATGTGTTGTTTTGTTTGATTCCTTTTGTAATTTATAAAAGATACATCTCATATTTTTCTAATGCTATTAGCAGAAACTTTCCTAAATCCTATCCTAACGATAAGTTTTTAGACCAATTTCTCATACATTTACGGCCACTTTTCTTTGCATTTTTATAGGAAAATTGTTCCTCAGATATAATTTTCTCATGACTTGTAATTGGTTGGGGAATGACAAATTATAATTGGTGTATTGTGTCTACTACTGTGCATGGATCTTAGAGTGGACAGCCTCCATTATCATTTGACATGCGCATCATAACAGCGAATAAAATGATAAAGTCAATTGGTCAATGCGGCTTGACTCATACTAAAAAAAAGAAGAAAGCGGCCTCATTTGTAAGAAAGCTCATCTTCAGACAAGTTGCGTGTCTGCAGCTTCTTCTTTTTTCCATTAAAGTGTTTGGAAGATTGTGCATCTATCCAAAGCTCTCACCAACACAAGTAAAGGTTGGACCCACCTTGAATCAAGGCTGGGATCTGTTTATATGCTTGCCAACCTGAGGTCACTATATCCGGGATGAGAAACATTATGCGACTAAGGCCCACGTGCCATATGTTTGTCCACAAATAAATAATTAAAAAATTAGACAAAAATCAGAAAAAATAAAAAATATATATATTATCTTGATTTATAAAAATTCAAATAAAAATTATTAAATAAATTTAAAATTTTATATTAATGTTCATTTAATTTTAACTATGTTCCATGGAAGATATATTCATCATATGAGCAGATATGTTCATCAGATGAGATGCTAAGTTCATCAGATAATATATACATCAAATGTGCCGCTATGTTCATCAAATGAGCAGTTATGTTCATTAGATGAGCCGCTATCTTCATTAGATAAGTTTATATGTTCATCAGATGATATGCTCATCATATGAGATGCTCATCATATGAGATGCTATTTTCATAAAATTTGATAATATGTTCATCAGATGAACTACTATGTTCACCATATTTGATAATATGTTCAACATATGAGCTATAAGTTCATTGGATGATATGTTCATCTTATGAGACAATATGTTAATTAGATGAATTTTTATGTTTGTCAGATGAACTATTATGTTCGTCAGATAATACATTCATCAAATGAAATACTATTTTCATCAAATATAATAATAAGTTCACGAGATTAGCTGCTATGTTAATCAGATTTGATAATATATTCATGAGATGAATAAATTATTTTTTAATAAATATAAAAATATAAATTTATGAATTAATTATTTTTATTTGGACATTTTTTTAAAAAAAATTTCTCTGATTTTTATTAAATTTTTTCTAATTTTTTTATTTTTATTCTTTAGTTAAGGAATGATAGTGTATTAATGAAAGCGACGTAAACTGACGCCATTTTCGGACATGGGTGCTCTCGGTCCACCCTTGAGTGATTGAAGTTTGTCGGCTCCTACACTTGAATTGGTTGCACATTTAGTAATGCAATATTATCTATTTTTTCATTTGTCACTTATTTAACAATTACTTTTAGTTATTATTTAACAATTTCAATGCACATTTAATCCTGTTATCTATCTTAAAAGATAAGAAATGAATTATTTCAACATTATAGAAATATTTTCACACCAATAGTAACACATCACATTCAACCTTATCACGAAGTTTAAAAAAATACATTCAATACTTATTTATTAAATTTGTTCAATCACTAATATTAATTTTATTTTAATTCACTCAATTTAGACGACTACTATTAAAGAACAGTCAATACATGAATTTGTTCATCACCCAATTAATATTTATTAACTTAAGGAGCTTTATTCATTATAAGAAGGTTTGGATTCAAATAACTTAATATTTGTTTTCGTTTATGTTATCCCTAAATCAAGCCGAATGTCAAGGATAGATGATATGGGTAAAGAGAAAAGCAGATGTTTGAGTTGTTGGGAAGTATTGAGAAAGAGAGGTATGTTGAAAATATATTTTAAAAGATGCTTCTACTTTTTGAGTAAAATGTATAATTCAAAACCACATATAGTGCGAAAACAAAGGAGGGTATCTCATCTTTTCATTCCAAATTACAAAGAAAACGAGATTCTTCCTATAAACAGATAACAAAAAAAGACCCTGGTGAAATGAAACTGCCCTTAAACAATATTCTAGCATGCAAACATTATTTGAGTATCAAAAACTTTTAACTGATCGAAAGTTTTTACAAGCTGTCCACAATCAGCTTTTAACCAACATATTATAATTTACAAAGCTGTCTGGTTGTGACCGTTTACACTCTTCTATATTTTTCTCTACTCTTTTATACTTTTTTCTATTATCTTTTGATAGTTTGGGTCAGGGGAGAACATCGGTCTGTTAACTGAATTCTAAAAGTCTCGACCGATAACCGAAATGATTTATATAGTTAACCGATAATTTGGTTACTTCAGTTATCAGTTAAACATCTAATTAATTAAAATTCACCGAATTAACCAAAATGAATAAATATATTTTATAAATGCAATATATTTATATGTAAAAACTTATCTAATTTATTTTAATAAATTTATTAACCAAATTCAAAAATTTCTCGTCCTTTACCGAACCAAATTATCCAAATTTTTTTTTTTGATTTTTGACCAAATTAACCGATCCACCAAATTAATTGAACCATATTAATTCAATTAAGCTATATTGGTTAGGTGAATTGATTTTCACCAAATAATGCTCTCCCCTAGTTTGGGTAAATGTTGATTTACAACTCACGAGTAAGAAGATATATGTTTCTGGTTTTTCTGTTTACCCAATTTCCTTGCGGGCATGAATAAAATAAATTATTGTGACACAATTTCTATATAATTTACAGATTAAAAATAAGTGAGATAAACTTGAAACTATTATGTTAAGCACAATTTAAATTACCTCATCGACGCCACCAATCACACTCAAAATGAATTAGCTAAAAGTGAAAGAATTCAATTATTTAAGAGGATCGACACTAGAGCTTCATTAAGCGATATAGGTTCTAAGGGTATATCAAAGATCAACTCTGATATTATATTAGATTAATTCGATCCACATTCAAATCAATTGCAATGAGTGGAGGGAGTCAAACTAAATATAAGAATCAACACTATAGCCTCATTGGACAATATGAGACTTAAGCCACTTCTCAACATGAATATATTGGCTTTAGTGCACCTAGTCATTGGGAGTTTGAAATTGATATTGGTTCCACTTAACTTCATGAGTTATACACACAACTCTAAGCCCATGTTATTGCATATTTGATTTTGTGCTCACTCTTTTATTTTATTTTATTTTTGAAAAGTTTTTGCCTCCAAAAACCTCGAACCCAAGGATGGATATTTATCCAAGAATCATTAGACGTCGACACACTTTTTTTATCGATTATTTTAATCAAAATCAATTTATCCAGTTTTATTTATCACTTAGACTATTCTAATACATATTTAATTTTTACAAATACTTTAAAATTTAATTGATAAATTTTATACTTGTATCAACATCTATCAATATCATTTAACCTCTACATTTCCTAACTTATTTTTACAATTTCTTAAAATCAGCTCATGCCTTTAGTACATATAAATAACCACATTTGTAGTAACTTTCAAAACTTAATAAGCAAGCATAACATGCATCAAATTCCAACCATAGAGCAGGCATATAAAAAAAACAAGTACTAATATTAGGAAACATTAGTGCAAAAAAAAAACAACTCAATCTCGATTAGCTATATGGAGATTTAAGGTTTAGAAGTATTAGGGAGATTTTAGGAACAAAATGGGTGAAATTGAGTGTTTTAAATTGACAGTAATAACATGAAAACCATCACGTACAGTTTGGCCCGTGCTCCAAATCATGTCTGAATTGTCAAGACGACAGAGATCTGGGTCGTGCTTTCAGCCATATTTGGTTCGTTGGGCATGCAAGCGGTTGGATCGAGTCATTCAAGGGAGCGGTGTGAATTAACAACAAACATATCAAAGCATATTTCATGGCATGCGAGAAAGATTGTTCAGGGAAGGGCAACAGTAGTGAGCGAGAGCTTGGGGCATTAGAAGACTTTAGAATGAAGAAAAAAGATATTCATAGAATGGGAATGTAGAGGCGCAGACCCATACCACGTGAAAACTCAATGGAGGTTTTGATTACAGTACGAGGCCTCAACAAACATATTTGAATCCTTTAGAGTTGAGAGTTTAAGCGAGAGATCCGAACATATTGAGGATAAGAATCACAGCATTGTGCAGGCATGAGAGGGATGGAAGATCTAGGTGCGGGTTGGGCAACCGGACATATGCTAAGAGCTTTCGAGGATCATTTAGGAATATGAGAAGCATATAAGCGATAGCTTGGATTTTTGAAGAATCTTACTTGAGAGACTAAAGATTGTATCTAAGTACGACAAATGATGTATTAGTTGATCTTTCAGTGAATGCAGTCTAAGACATGGGGGTTGGAGTGTTGAAAGGTGTGGTGCCTTTTCAAACAATTTTCATATTTTTAGTAGTGAATGGATGCGAGAGTTCGACCTACATAAAGACCACGCCTCTAACGTGTTTCTCATTCACTTTCAATTAGAAACTATCCCTAAACACTTATTCTCTTGTATTTTATATTATGGATGCCTCTTGGGCATCAAGAATCAATAGAAGTACGAAAATTCTTTAATTCTACATGTTTGCTAGTATTCTCGTTATTTTCTTATTTCGCTGCATTAACACTCTTTGTGTTGCTTAATAGAGCCTCTGAGTGGTGTCTTTGCATCACAAGAGGCCAAATAATCATTAACAATTTGGGTGTCAGATTCGATCCCGTGACAAATTGGTATAAGAGCGAAGATAACATTGAGGAGAGGTTAACGGTGAACGTAATAACAATAATGGAAGAAAGGATTATGAACCTGATTGGTGAGGGTTTGATAGAAAATTTATCGATCATAGTGGCAAATCTCTCTTCTAAGATTTCGGATTTAAAAGATACTATGAAGCGATCTCTGGATCACAAAGAATACTACGTGGAGGCTATGATGGACAAGCTCAAAGCTTGACACTAACTTAGCCTTAGTTAAACACAAATTACCGTGGAATGGGATGAAATTAGTAGCTTGGCTATTAGGGCGGCTTTTGAAGTGCTAAACCAAAACATTTTAATGGCATAAAGGCGCCAATGACTGAAAGAGCTTCAAGGAATGTTTTTAATGAGGATAAGATGCTAATGGGTAGTATGTAAGTCACGAATCAAGTAAAACATTGGTGTAAGACTAGGTCTTTCGCTGCTAGCGAAGGAATGGTGACTTTAAAGACATGCGAAGTGTTCAAGACTGAACTTACTGTCAAGTTCTTGTCCTCACGGATCGCCAGAGGCGAACTTAAAAATATGAATCAAACAAGTTTGGTGGCTGACTATATGAGATAATTCAACAGCTATCTTCCTACAAGTGAAGAACATATCCGACTCAAATGAGCTCATCAACTTTGTGTCGGAGCTACAACTTTGGACTTAAACGGAGTTAAAAGGCAGATTCTAAAAATATGGATGGGCTATCGCATTAGTTGAAGGATTGGACCATTAAAATTCTAGACATGCTAATTCGCATTGAAGCAAGGATGCCTGAGTGGAAAGGAGAAGGAAAGTAATGCTTTCAGAATGAGCGAAGACCAATCCAAAGCGGGTGGAAGCAAGGGAGTAGCGAAGTAATTTTTCTAAAATAAGATTTTGATTGTTTTATTAGTTATGGACAACATAAGGCGAAAAGTCATCCGAAATAGGAGTGGTTGACAGCAATCATAACTAACGGCGTGGGCAAGCATGCTACAATTCATGGCTTAAGAGGAGGAGTCATCCAAGATTAGGGGGAGGAGGCTTCAGCAAGGGGATGGTCCAACTTGGACGTTGGACTCTTCGAATGGGGTGGCTTGTGACACCCTAAAGACTGAAGATCTTAGAGTCCGCATGTTTGGCTCATTGGAGATGCAAAATGGGAGTCATTCAAGAAAATTGCAAGAATTCACAAGCATACCAGAGCAGAATCTATAGGTAAGCATGTATCAAAGGGACAACTTGTCATTTGTCCAAGAAGGGATCATAGAGGACTGAGGCGAAGAATGCGAGAAAGATTGTCTTTGAATAGTCAGCATCAATGACCGAGAGTAGGGGTGATCACCGGTCCAAAACCAGACCGGACCGGAACCGGTTTGGACCGGAACCGGAATCAAGAAAAGGTAAGGACCGAAGACCGGATCGGATTTGAATCGGTCTGGACCGGACCGAAAAATTCCGGGTTTGGACCGGACCGGTTTGGACCGGAATCATAAAAATTAATTAAATTTTAATAAAAATGTGAATTAAAAGTAATTTTATTTATGTATTAAATAAGATATATTTCAGTATTTTAATAAAAATAATTTTTTTTATTAAAAAATTACCAAACCGGTCCATTCCGGTCCGGACCGGAATTTTTCGGGTTTGGACTGGACCGGAACCGGAATCCCAAAAATGGATGGACCGAAGACCGGACCGGACCGAAGGATTCCGGTCCGGTTCCAGGTCATTTTCCGGTCCGGACCGAATTTTGCTCACCCCTAACCGAGAGGCTAGAACTTAATGAAGGTTTCGGTTAAGAAGTTGAGGATTTAGACAAGGGATCCTGACGCGCCAAAGAACTGAATCGCAGCATAATGCAGGGCTGAATCGAAGGAACACCGAATCATTTGTCCAAAGAGGAATGCAAGAAAAATTGTTTAGGAAAGACAGCATCAATGAGCGAGAGGGCTAGAACTTAATGAAGGTTTCAGTTAAGGAGCTGAGGATTTAAACAAGGGATCCTGCCGTGTCAAGATCTGAATCACAGCATAATGCTGGGCACAAGAGGGATGGAAGGTCAAGGCGCAGGCTCGACAAATAATCAAAATTTTTGAATGATCTGACCAAAGGAACTTTAGGTCATCTTCAAGTATGGCAAATGATATATTCATTCATCAGAGTTCATAGAATGTAGTCTAAATCTCATAGAATGTAGTCTAAATCTTAGATTTTATGTGTTATGTAATGCCTTTTCAAACATTTTTCTTGCGAGGGACGGACTATGCCCCTGCCTTATTTCTCATCTACTTTAACTAAGAAATCATCCTCAAATCACATATTTTTATATGCTTTTGTAATGTGAGTGCCTTCTGGTCACCAAAGATTGATTAAAATACAAAAATTCCCTTACTCCATATTTTGCTAGTGTTCCTGTTACTTTCTTATGTTGAGACATGCAAATCCTACACACACAAAAAAAATTACACCAAATATATAATGACATGTAAGCATTGTATTCACCTCATAATTCATGATTATTGTGAGTAGATCCCACACATATAGTTGTATGAAAGGTTACTAAATGTGGAAAAAAAAATTATGGAAAGAAAGTTTATAAATAAAGTGATAACCTAAACCAGAGTAATTTAAGAACACGAATTGACTATAAATTCTCAATATTGCATGTTTGTGGAATGACATGTAAGCATTGTATTCACCTCATAATTGCCTATAATTTAAGAACACGAATAACTTTGTGGAATGCCTGCCTGTCTAGATACAACTTAGGACATATATATCTAAGTTTTGTAACAAGCTTTATGCCATATGTGTCCGTCAGTGTTCTATCTCAATAGTGTAGACAGTATGCACATGCCTGTCATGGTATATCATGCAAGTGATACAGTTAATCGAGACATGCAGATCCTAAAAAAAATGACTTCAAGTATAGCAAGAGCATTATATTCACATCGCAAATCATTATGATAATGAGTAGGTCTCACACATATAGTTGTTTGAATAGTTTATTAATTGTGAATAAAAGATTTATATAAAGAAAATTTATAGAAAAAGTGCAATGGCATGACACAATGCTTATATTGCATAACAAAAACATACTATTAGGCTTATATTCATGTGATTGCTCTTAAACTTGAATGTTCCCTCAATAACAAATTCAGAACATTTCATGCGTTTTGACCAAAAAAAATCTTCCAGCAAAAATTAATCCAATTGAAAAAAATTAATCATTTAAGAAACAAATAAAAAGATTACAGTTGCACTCATGAAAATGTACGAGTCAAACGAATATAAAGTAGGATTAAATACAACTATTTTAAATTTCAGCATCTTCTCCTTTTTTGCTGTTTTGTCAGAGACACACTGCCAGATCAAGTAATAAAAACCTCAACCAAACTGCAGTTAAACCAAATTTATGTTCAAACACTATTGAAGTGTTGCAGAATTATTGATTTTGTTTAAGCAGTATAACCATAAGCTTAACATAGTATTTGGGTCAAGTGGAATTCCAATTCCTATAATATAGTTCTTTGCTAAATTAATGGCTGATGTGTATTAGTATTCTACAAATGTATTTCTGTCAACAAGCAATGCTGTCTATGAAAGTCCTCTATCAGTATGGAACAATCCTCAACTTACTATCAGTTTCCAGGAGAGGGATCTCAATGTTGTCTATAAAGTTCTGTACAAAAAAAATTTAACTTACATATCAATTTTCGAGTTTTCTTTCTCCTTCAACATAAAAATCCACAAAATTATTTACTGTGACAAAAAAGGTTAGCCAAAATGATCAGAGTATCAGATAATATAAGCTAGATAAATGCAAAATTTTAAAAAAAACTGCAGTAAAACATTTTCAGTCCACACCTCTGTCACTTTTTTCCTTCATCTTTGAAACTTCAGTCACAGCCTTATATGTTTACCTTTTTCTATTGAGTTTTGATGAATGCCAGTTGTATTGTACACCACATCTCCGTGACACTTTGTCATTTTCAATGAGTTGGTTCGACATCTTGCAAGTACCCTATGTATAGCTTCACCGACACTGTATTGCGAGTTTAGTAAACTGATAATTGGATATTGCCTAACATTGTACTTAAAATTGCATAACCAAACATTCTTTATTTTTCTGTGCCAGCATCAAGACAACTATAGAACAATATAACAGGGTAAAAGGTGACAAACTTCACCTGGCAAACTCCAACTCGGACGTCAAGGTATGACACTTCCATGGTTTATCTTGATAAGCTTCGTATTCAAATACCATTAATAAATGGTGATTTTTAGCTCATCTGCACTCATATCTGCTCATGGTTGCAAGACTGACATGAACGAGAAACTTGAACCTTGTAAGTCCAGGAAATTGCATGGAAATATCAAATTATTACAGCTCACTTATGCAAGAAGGAAATGACTAAAAAGAAAAGCATGATAGACGCGCCTTTTCTATTATTCATTGGGAACAACACAATCTAGTTCATTAGTTTCTTTTCTATGAGCGTTGTGTGGTCATATTCATAGTTACTCATATTACACAACATCTTTGAAGGGGAGATAATGAGAACAGAGCCAATTTTCTTTGATAATTCTATCAAATTCAGTTTCTTACGTTATATACTGAGTTGATGTACCTGGTTCATTTCTGACTTACAGTCTCCATTGCAGTATTGGAAAAATGAAGCGGCCACTTTACTGCACCAACTGCAAAGTTTACAAGACGATCACAGGTACACAACATTTGTTTATAATCAACTCGGCTATCAACTGATAGTGTGTGATATTTAAGGTCAAAGATTAATAATAACAACTGCAAAGCAAAATACATATATTAATGAAATATGTCAATTAAATGTATCTGCCTCTGAGCCTGACCTGAAGCTGAAAATGATGTTTAATAGATCTTCTCCACATTGTTATTGAGCAAAAAAGACAGCACTAAGTGCCAAAGTAAAAATTGGGGACAAGTTAACTGGTCTTTAGGTAAAGTGACAGATGAGCAACATTACAAAATTCTAACAAAAGAGAACAAAGGAATTTTTTTCCCTTCTTCCTAAAAAAGCAACTCATACATACCGCCTTGTAAATTTCCATTTTCAAGGACTAGGGCTTTGATTGACTTAAGCAAAACATTAGGGAAAGGAAATTTGAGAGAAAGTTAAACAAATTCTATGTTTCATTCAGGGAAAGTTGCGGGGAAAGACAATTAGAAGGAAAATTATAAGATTTTTATTAAAATTAAAGACTGTTTTCACACTTTTCTTGTAATTTTCTACCCCCAAACAAAAGGAAAATGAGATGGAAATATGGAATCCATGGGTATTACATTTTCCCTACCAATTTCGTTTCCCTCCTTTTCTCCCTAAACTAAATAGAGGGTAAGAGACTCATGAAGTTGAATTGCTTTGAAGATATATGAAGATTTAAATTACCAGGGATTGGGAAATTACGAATACTCAGGTTGAAGCATCTATAACTTATATTATATCAGTACTGGAGCCACAGCTACAGAAACAAGCAACATTAATGTCACACAGTATCCGCCTACACCATTTTGTGCATTTATGTTTTGCATGAAATCACTACCTTCACTTAAATAGAGCACAAAAATGTCAATTTGATATCTAGTCAAAGAAATAACATATGAACATTTATGAGTCTGTGAGCTCCAACAGTAATAGAAAAACCTACATGGATAGCCAGGCTATGCAGGATTATCTCAAGTTTTGTTAAGGCGTTGGCTTATCATAACAATACTTGGATTGAAGAAACTTAGTTGAGATCCTTAAACTATGGTTGGACGAAGAGGAAACTAATATACAGCTCAAGATTTGAGGGCAACATTACTATACCTTACATATAAGTATTTTTGTTCATCAAGTACTACAGATCATATTTCATTACTAGACTCTAGAGTGGAAAGGACCTAACGTAGTCATCAAACTGGCTCTGGCCCAGTATCACAAGGAATGTAGAATGTATAATAAGCTTCTAACCTTAATCTGAACTTGATCGGAAAAGGCATCAAAAGGAGTATAAGATTCTGAATACCTGCAGTGATGTTTAGCTCAGCTTGAGAAAAGATGTTATTAAAGAGGTAATGAATAATTACCTGTATAGGTATTACTAATAAGAAACAAACTTTGGAAATAAAGTATGGTATGAGATCCATCACTCCCTATATAATCCTCGCAATTCCAACAAGAAAACATAAATTCCACATGTTGTAGCTTGTCCTGTTAGCTTCATAATAACCAACTCAGCTATTTTTGCATTTGGTAGCTTAGGAGTGTACCTAAACTTTCTAAGAAATTTTAGTTGGTAATAATATTGAGAAAAAAAATCAGAAACACAAAAGCCTGAGAAAATCCACAAATGTTAAAGAGTGAAGTATGTTTATACCTCAATTTCATGATGTAAATGGACTGTCCGCAATTTAGCAACTTTTCCAGACCCCCTTCAAAATGAAACACAGTTCAGAAGCACAAGGCAACATTCATGAGTGCAGACTCCTTGGATCATTCTGGCCACGAAAGCGCGAAAAGATGCTTGCACCACCTATTCACATGGAAGCAATGAATGGAAATGCAACAGCCAAATTACAGGATTAAATATTCATTAGATTCAATTACTAAGTAGTTGACAAGACCACTTCAATTTATTCTTTACAAACTTGAACTATTTCCCAGGGAAGACCAATCAGGAACGTCCCGGATTTCCGAATTATATAACAACCCCAGATCAATTTGAGGCTTCCAAAGAGTCTTACAATTTGACGAACTTGGCAGGAAAATTTTCGGTGAACAGCTTTCCGGTCTGACAATACGAGAACTACAGCATTTGGAGAACCAATTGGAAATGAATCTCAAATGTATCCGAATGAAGAAGGCAAGCTTCCTTATCTGAAAATGAACTGGTAAAACAGACAATAATATGAACTGGAATGCAGGCTCTAATGTTTTATTATGAATGATTAGGACGAAATCCTGATTGCTGAAATAGAAGAGCTTCGCCAGAAGGTCAAGCATGATTAACTGAGTGGTGGAATTTCTTTGTTGTCTCTTCAAATTGCATACCTTAATGTGAGAATTTTTGAATCTTGGGCAGGGAAGCCTTATTCAGCAAGAAAATTTAGACCTTCAAAATCAGGCAATGTGCCACATCACGAACGGAGAAATGACAGCTGCACTTCATACAGATGCACTGCGTTGCGAAAACGGTACACCAGTGCAAGTCCGACTCCAGCTAAGTCAGCCACAGCCACAAAGCACCAATTCAGCATCCGGAACTATCAGCTTGGGGTAGGTAAAAATGTGCTCTCCGTATTGTTTTCCTTGCAATACCTCTATAAAAAAATGTTTACTCGCACACATTAATGGGAGCCACATTGCAGGTTACACTTGAATTAGGAGACATGTCACAGTTATTTGGCATCCTACCTGCCCAAGCAGATATCACATGACTCCATCTTTTCTACAAGGTTAGCTGGTCCTGGCTGTGTTGTGTATTTCACATGCATTTGATGAGACACTGCTAATTCTATATAACATTCAAGTTTGCTGCTTGGAGAATTTTAAGGAACTATAACCAGTAAGTTATTTTTGGGCTACAAAATCAAATAATTTATTCCAACTTATTGTGTTCACACTTCAACATTTCCAAGTGTAGAATTAATAGACGCATAACTTTTACTTAAATGCAACATTATGGCAAAACTGAGACTGTAGCCACTCCAAGGCTCTACATACTCAGTTCTAGTAATCCTTCACTATTCCAATCATATAATCCTAAAAAAGTAACAACCTTGGGGTGAGGTATGTGATGGGTGAAACCGGCATGCACAATGCAAAGAACAAGGGCAAGAACAGAGTGATTGGGGTCGATTAGCTGATGCAGACGCAAAAATAGTATTAATAAAAATGAGACTTACCATTTAAGAGTTAACATTCTCATCCTTTCAGACCCTACTTCCCATTTGTCACCTATATGAATAAGTACACATGTGTAAGCCAAAAAAAAAAAGAAATTAGGAAGACATGCGTCAAACTTCTCATAAAAAAGAACCAATCTGATAGCACTAATTCAAAAACACCTTACCAATCCAGAATTGAATCTACAACTATTAACATTTCTCAAATACCATAACTTGAAAAATCATATCAACTTATTTGCCAAAATGATGATAATACAGTGGCAGAAAGATTAACGCCATAGCAAGCAATGAAAGACATAAATGGATGTTGCTTTTAAACTGTCTTAGACTTGTTCACGAGCAGCCAACATACATTTATCTAAACAAATAGCGGATAAGATACTGAATAACCAATAAGTTCCCATTCAGATATGTTGAGGGTGTTACCCGAAATTTAGGTGACTTAAATATTTTTCATAATTCTTGCCCAGGAGTCATAATTATGTCAGAATTATGTCTATTTCAATTCAACTCTCAACTGAATTTATTCGGTCAGATAAATACACCCTGTTTAGAAAAACTTTACTTGTATAAGTAACTTGACACAATAAACACATGACTAAAATTCAAAATGTATTAAAGAAGGAGAATAATTGGCCAATTGGAATCTTTAGACAATACTTCTACCCGTAAATTACATCGGGGCATATTTTATAAGTTACGCAATCTCAATTTCGTTCAATTTTATTTGATTCCAATGAGTTCAGTTAAGCTGAAATTAACACAACTATCAACCCCAATTTGATATCATAATGTGATACTTTATTACCTCAAAAGCTATTTGTTTGATCTCTCATCAGCTTGTTTCATGTTCTTTCTTGACAAAAACCAAATAATGACACGACTTTCGGAGGACATTTTGATGTAAGTACTACGCTTTCTTGTTATTATAATAATAATAGAATTAAATGTTTAGATTATATGATCATATTAACTTTAGTAACACATTTTTAGTACTCCAATAATACATGTTTAATAAAATGAAGATTAGATTCCTTTAAACTAACATACATTTATTAAAAAATCTCATTTCCCAATTTAGTCTCTCAACCATTTTCCTAATATGCACACAACAATCTCATTTTTAAAGTGTCATGAAGATTCATGATTCGTCAAACGTCAAAAACTACTATTATTCGCAGTCGAATTTTGTTGTACTATATATTACAACATTGACCATAAGCATTTCTTTAATGTAACTCGCGGGAAATTTCTCTAAAATTTAATAATTATTCGACGTGATAAGTATGTCATACATTACTAATCATCAATCTCAACAACAAGAGAATAGAAAAAGGATAATAATAATAAAAACTCAAAATACATATTTAAGATGTTGTAGTCTTCACTTATATGGTTAATAAGTCACTCAATGAATAATAAGATCAACATTTCTATTTGGTTTAGCCGAGTTGGTTGAAGGACAGGTTGTAGTGACTTTTGAGCTGCCAAAGCCAGGGTTCGAGTCTGGGTGCCTACGCATATAAATTATAAATCGTTGGCAAAAACAGTGGATAGGGCCTCAAGACACCTGTGCTAGCCACTCTAGAATTTTCTCCTGCCCCTCGAAGGGGTAAGTAAGGTTCTCCAAATCCCAAATAAAACTTTCTAGTTTGGTTTAACAAAGTTCGGCTCAGTTCACTTCAAGTTAATAGTATTTCAACTAAAAAAGACATGTTCATATGAGATGTTAGAATTGCAAGCAAATGAGAGTTCGGCTCAGTTTACTTCAAGTTAATAGGATTTAAACTAAAAAAGACGTGTGTATATGAGATTTTAAAATTGAGAACAAATGAGAAACTGAACCTTTTCCCTTGTTCTATTTCTTTTTCACCCTACCTCTTATTTTATTTTCCCTATTTTTTTTAAAATGACAATTAACAATTGTGTTTTGCTTGACAAAATCACAGTTCCAAACTGCAATTATGCCTTCGAATATCACAATTTGTAATTGCGGTTTATACTTACCATCTCTATCCATCTCTTATCCATATAACTGCAATTCTAAACTCTGCTATTTTGTCAGTAAAAAATGTGGTTTAGAATATCTATTTTCAAAAAAAAGAGAGAATGAAAAATAAACAAAGAGATAGTGTAGAAAAGAAACAAAGAGATAGTGTAGAAAAGAAACAAAAACTAAACAAGGCAGATTTAAAAAAAAAAAACAGAACTGAAAACAAACTACTAAAACTAATGGAAAACATTAAAAGGGGTCCTGAACCACCTTCCTCAATTACGGACCGAACTATTCGAACTCTCAAAAAGGGTGCAATAAAAAAATGAACTAATTTAATATGATGTTTAAAATCAATTTGTTTGATTCATTAAATACAATTAATCTTATTAAATTTATTGAGCATTAGGGTTGATTGAGTACGAAAAGACGTTGTTTAGTTTAAGTTAACAAAAAAAATTGTTTAAATGATGACCAAACGACTTAGTTTTCTCGCACAGATCTAAATTTTTATAACAAATTAATTTAGGAATGCAGCTTTAAATTTTATATTAAATTATTGCATCATTTTATTTTAACTATTTAAAATTTGGGAAGTACTCAATACCAAAGTGTAAAATAGATGCAACAACGCTATACTTGGTTTAGAAAAAATGGAAGGAAGACAAACAGTAAGAGAAAATGAGATAAATTCCAAATTCAGTTTACATGAAAATATGGAGAAAAAAATAAATGAAACATTTGACGAAAGTTTAGTTTAGTTACAAAGTGTTAATGATCTGCATCCTTGCCAATGCCTTGTAACTTACTAATTTCCCTAATGACTTCCCCCCAATATTTTTGTATGTTCGCTCTACCTCTCTTTTTGTCTCTCTGCTTTTCAGGAATTGAAAGGTGTCGGCACCTCCTTTTACAACAGAAAAGGGGTTCTTAACGTGATTGAAAAGTTCATTGGAGGTAACTATATTTTGGAATAGTTTCTTACCTAGAATCCATATCAGTTTTCTTAATACACACATTCAACCACCAGTAAGACTCGATATATGGTTGTTAGAAATAAATCAGATACCATCCCAAATCCTGAAACACCCAGAGACACCCTTGGTGGCCATGGAATTCATACTTTGATGTACTTTTTCCTATTTATTTTGAAATCAGAACATAAATGGAACTCACTTCCATAAACTTTCTGGCAGTTTACGTGTAATCTTCAACTTTCAAAATATGGTAATTTAGGATCATGCAACAAACATATCTAATTTGCTCTATGTTTGAATGTTAGTCAAGTACGCACCATTTTTCAATTTGGCAGCATAAATATATAATCTCAACCACAATATAAACCAAACCTGTAGGAAATTGACTAGATTTCTAAATATGAAGACAGAAGAGATAATTAACTTATTTAAAAGTTGATTAAATTTAGAAATTCTATTATAGGTAGGTTACTAAATTACTATTTTAGTAGAATAAAGATTCTAATTTAACTTAGTATTAGTACCCTACAAATGAGATTTTTTTTAATGGCAGGAGCAACTTAAGAGACTTGGTGGGAGTTCTCCAAAAGAATTCATGAATGATTCTTCTTAAGTAATGTAGGGGTTTTGTAAAGAAAACTTATTAAAGAATTGAGAGGTCTGGATTCAAGAGTGTCTAGAGGAGATCATAGACTTAGCCTCTGTTAGAGGGTTGAACCACGTTAAAAATATCGTGTTTCTTTCACCCTTTATTCTTATTATTGTATGTTGGTGTGTGTTATTCGTATGAATGTATCTTGTCGGAGTTCCACTGCGCGGCGCCGGAAGAGAGGAGAGGCATCTCCGCCCTAACAAACAGGCATCAAAGTTGATGATTTGAAAAGCACTCACTACGATTGGAAAGAGTCACCACTGCACACAGAGTTGACAAATGAAATACTAGCTTGAAAGAAAGCATGAAGATATTATGTTCGCATAAAGCATGCCAAGGAGGAGGATTTGTCAAAAAATTATCTTCAAGAAAGGAAGATGCAGAATATTCCTATAAGGTAGGAAACATGGAACGTGACCAATAACGATGAAGATCAAATCTTGCACGAGTGTGATTGAAGATGAAGATACAAGTTTCTGAAGATGAAGAATTTTAAAAATTCTAATCAAGAAAGGATTTGTTGAGAATTGACTAGATTCCTAAAATTGATGGGGAGTTCTTGTAGCTTGATGGATGGTCATTTAGAGAATTCAATTCCAATCAATGACGAAAGGTGAAGGCTCCCAGATTGTTGAAAGAGATGAACAAGAAGATGACAGTGACTCCTCAGATTTGGAAGCTACATTCAGAAATGGATTTGCTGAGAATTAACTAGATTTTTATATATGAAGACGAAAGAGATAATCAACTTATTTGAAAGTTGGTTAGATTTAAGCATTTTATTTTAGGTAGATAATTAAATTACTGTTTTAGTAGGATTTGCAATCATATTTGACTTAATATTAGTACTCTATAAATAGAATATCCTAGTGGTAGGAACAACTTAAGAGACTTGGTGAGAGTCCTATTAAAGAAATTCATGATGAATTCTTCTAGAGTGGTGTAGAGTTTTTATAGATTTTTGGTTAGAGAAAACCTATTAGAGAGTTGAGAGGTATGTATTCAATAATGTTAAGAGGTGAGTCTATTCTTGTAATACATATCCATCAATAATGGATTATTGACCCTTGCCATAATAGAGGTAGTATTCCCAAGTACACATGGAAGAAAGGAGAGGAAAATGGTATTCTTTAATTTTTAACGAGGGAGTATGGAGGTTTTAGAGGGCGTAAACACCTCTTTCTTTTCCTCCCAATTTGGGAGGATTTAGGAAGAAAGAGAGGGATCCAACGTGAAAAAACGCGCATACCCTCTTCTTTATATTCCTTCATTTTGATTTTTATATATAGAGTTACTTTAATAATTTTGCTTTTTTTTTAACTTTTATCATTTCAAATTCATCATAAACTCGATAAAACTTATTTTTCTTCCCACCATCAAATCATTTCTTTTCATTTTCTTTTCAAATACTTTTTTTTTCTCCCCAAATTCCTGAAAGTAGCCTGATCTATACATGTGAATATGGATTTACAATTTTCACGTGTTATTTTTATCGAATGAATCTTCGAGTGCCACAATTTATAACATCAGAAATCTATATATTCAGCTTGCAGATTTTCAAACGAAGGAACAAGTGAGTGTTGCAGTAGGGATTATTTTCTTGACATAAACAGGTTTTGAATCGAAATGCATATAACATTATTCCTAGAGAAGATTCTAAAAATTAAAGTAAAGCGCAGAGAGCAACACAGTGTTTGGATGAGGTCCTAAAAAGAAATAGAGAATAAGAGAAAGAAAACTGGCCTGTTGCAATTTGTACGTATGCGTCCACGCCTAGCTGCTGATTCAAAACTCTCCATCCTGTGGACTGCAGATCCGAGAGAGTGCAGAAGACAGAAACAATCAGCGGAGGAGGAGGTCATCAGGGAGCAAACAGTGCATGAAACGTAGAAGCCGCATATATCTGCAACCACAGAGGTCCGAAGCAGGCATACAAGCGCAGTCGGAGACTCCGGACATGTACGGCCTGTTAGGAAATTGGAGGTGGAGAGAGAGAGAGAGAGGGAGAGCGGAGAGCTGAGGACGTAAAAGGTTTCCGAATGATGAAGAAACCAAAAGGAACAAGGAGGAGGAAGAGAGAAGACGCAGCGCAATCGCTGCGTATTTATGCCCGATTATTTTATTTATTTATTATGATTTCCCTTGCGTTTCGTCGTAAATACACGTGTCTCCTCCTTAAACGCAATTTTTGGAGGTGTGCACCTTTGTTTGTCTTTTGTTTTTTTTACCAGATGCGGGGCGCCATTAATTTTGATAAGATGTTCATATTCACTGCGGATCAGTTTATGCAATTTTTCAATTACGTCACACATTTTTTTCATTTTGATATGACACCCATAAATTTGGGTTTGTTGTGAAAAAAAACTAGTGTGATGAATACTAATTTTCTATCTACTATTTTTTTTCAATTTTTCTTGAATGAAATGTAGACTTCTCACCTTATTTATCCTATTTTTATAGGATTTTATCTAGATTGTGATTGGATAATGTCAAGTCAAATATACTCAAATGAAAATGATGTAATTTTAATTTGAACCACTACTCCATGATTGAAACACATCCGACAAATTAATTACAAGATAATTAATTATTTAGTTAATAGGTGGTAATATGAAATTGCTAATTAAATTTACATGATTTTACTTAAACCATCTGCTTTTGTAATGCAAAAAACTGATTTTGCTGCTTGGGATAAAGATATTTGTTATCCGAAGTACCGAAGCCACTTGCTATGACAACAATCACATTTTTTATAATTAATCATCATTTGACATGTGTAAATTAAAATTTAAAAATAGTATTTAGTAATTAGTCGACACATTTCGAATTTTATATGATTACTAGCACCAAACCGCCCATGTTTTCTCAAAACCACCCTTTATTTTTTCAAAATCATCATTGTCTTGTGTGGTTGTATCTTTGCTTGATTGTACGTGATATCATTTCTTCTCTAAAACAAATAGAGTAAGAAAAGGAAAAATAGAAAATAAAAAAATGAAATTGTGATGTATTGTATTGTATTTTTCTTTTTAAATTTGAAATATAAAATTGAAAGTACGTAAAATATTAAAACACTTTCTAATTTAACTAAACTATTCCTCTAATTAGTAATATAATTTTCTTCTCTACAAACTTTCTTTAAACTATACATATGAGCATTCTTAGCAACAACCATTTACATGTCCACGTTCAAGTTATGCATTTTAGGTAGGGGATCAAAAATAAATTTTCAAATCTCCCGGAGAAACCATCGAATTATTCTTTTGTACAAGAGTTATCAAACCTTACTCCATTCAGTAGTTAATGATCATATCTATACTCCTAAGGAATATCAAAGTTGAAAGAAAAAATTGGTGTTGAATATGAAGTAGTCGGGATAAAAAGAACCACAATTACATTAAGTTTAGTTGATTGAAGAGCATTAACAACTTGTTGATCCGGAGGAGGAAGAAAAGTAGATCATTGAATAAATATTTAAAAAAATTCAGTAGTGCTCAATAAACCCTAGCATCCACTAGAGAAACTCTAATCTTCACATCTAGAGATGTTGCAATTGAAGAAATCCTAGCTGCTATCACTGAAGACATGGTAGTTGTTATCATTGTATATACTATGTAGCCACAGTAGTTGGAAACACCGAAATTGTTATCACTAAAGACAAAGCACAACATATTCCACCAGAGAGATTCTTGCTACTGCAAACAATATTTCAACTTTTTTAGATGGGATCTGATGATAAAAAACAGATATAATTTCTTTCCTATGTTAGATCCACAAACTACGATGGTGTCAAGCACCACGTTGGTGACGCTTATATTGTCAGCGATGCTTGGAAACATCAGAATGACGAAGACGAAATCAAATTGAAAAGCATCATGAGTACCAATAAATTGAAAGGTATTGTGAGTTGAAAAACGAACGGAAACAGAAGCTTTGAGACTAATAAATGTTGATGTAAATTGATGAAAGATAAGAGATTAAATATCTGAAAAGAATACATCAAATTATATTTTAAGAGTTAGATTGATCAGATGATGAAATAAAAGACTGTAAATGAACTGAGAAGGAAAATTTAAAAAATATGTAAAAAAGAAGAAAAGAGGATAAATGAAAGATGAAAGAGATGAATAAAGTAACAAAAATGAGACTTTAGACATCTGACATGCACGTTTAGGACATGTGGGCTATCAAAAGCTAAGAGTGATGATGCAAAAATCATTGCTCAAGGGCTTCCATAGCTTAAAGTTTACATAAATGCTCTATGTGCAGGTTCCCAGCTTAAAAAGGCACATG
>NQLW01000060.1:50793-96972 GCA_002312845.1 Kalanchoe fedtschenkoi
CTATCTGGTAGGCAGGCAGGTAGCATAAAGTGCTGCTCGAATTTGGACACCTGACAACCTACGTCTACATCATTCGAGGTTAATAATCATCTGCCACAAGCTCGATGAAATTCATAATTATTAATATGATAATATATAGAGGTAAAAAAAAGTATTACAAGACTGCATATAAGTTAAAATTTACAAATTTATGGGCACGTTCTCAACGATCAGGCTCAATGGGCTGGACCACGTTCGCAAAAACTGGCCTCATTTTTAGTAGTACTGGCATCTCATCTCACCTTCATTCGAGATGCAAACTTTGCTGATGACCCACACGTCGCATCTGAGTGGGAAGGGAATTCAAAGATCTTAGAAAGGGTTTGGAGCAGGGAAGGATGGAGGCGCATATCTGGATCCAATGAGAATTTAATGAGAGTTTTGATTATGGAGTGAGACTTGAATCGTGCAGATTTGAATGTGTTGGAGTCGTTGTGAGAAAACCGGATGCATCAAGAACTTAAATCGCAGCATAATGCAGAACACGGGTTGAGTTCGTCAATCTGGCATATCCAAGGAGCTTTCGAAAATCCGACAGGCATATATAAGGCATATGCGCAATAACTCGAATTTTAGAAGAATCTCATTTGGGACACTTCAAGTTATATTTTAGCAGTGTGACAAATGGTGCATTAAATGATCTTAATTCATAGATATAGCCTGAGTGTTGGAGGTTTAAGTGCTGGAATGTTTGGAGTTTTTCGGACATTTTCCATGCCATTGATAGCGAAGGGGTGGCGGGGTTGCGTCTGTGTTGGGATAATGCTAATCTCTCATTTTTAATCCACTTTCTCTTCAGAAAATCAATATCAAACACTCATTCAGTATTTTTGTATTGTGATTTTTTGGGCATCAAAGGTCAATAAATGTACGAAAATTTCTCTTATTTTTTCAATGCTTTGTTAATTGTTATGTGTTCTTGTTTATTTCTTATTTCGCTGTACATTATTATTTTTTATAGCACTGAGTAGAGCCTTTAAATGGCATCACTACACCATGAAAGTCTCAAATAATTGTTGAAATTTAAGAGCCAGATTCGACACAATAAAAACATGCATCAAAAGATGTGCCCTTATCAATTTTCTCATGCAGGTATAAGCAGGTCGTTCCTGACATTTTGAGGGCTCCGAACGACACGAAGAAAATTGTATCTTAAACAATACATGTATGTAGAAAAAGTTAAAAATATAGATTTTTTCCGTAATTGATATCAGTAAAACAGGCTAAATAAGTCTATTTTTAGAAACATAGGCATAAAAAAATATATTCGTTAACATTCTTATATCAAATTCATCTTAATTTTATATTCTTGTTGTTTTATGAAAAGATAAATAATTTGAATGGGTTATCAAACCCATGTTTAAGCTATTTCCTAAAAAAAGTAAAATGTGTTGCTGCTTCCAGCGGTTGAATTATCTAGTAGAGCTTCAAAAGACAATAAATAATACAGACTCTTTTCGAAACAAAAATATTTTAACATATTAATCGAATATTTTTTTTGAAAATCTCTTTTTCTTGTGAACTCACTTGAGATTGAGACTGAGTTTTCTGGCGCGATAAAAAAATGGCCTCTCAAGAAGTTGAGAAAATTGAATGTTTCATTAATAAATACTCTTCTGTCCTCTTTTACATGTCACTTAACTGAATTTTTTTATCCACCTTTATTTGTCACTTAACAATTTTCAATGCGTATTTAAATCAACAACTATCTTAAAATGTCAAACATTAATCACTTCATTATCATAATCAATAAAAAGTATATTTCTCACCAGTAATCATCTAACAATTTTACGTTTTGCGCGAACTTTTTCAAAAAAATATTAACCACATATTTATTAAATTTGTCCAACCGCTAGCATTAACTTCATCTTAATCTACTCAAATCAACCTTAAACGACATGTATTAGAGAACAGCGGGAGTATATACATACAAATTTATATAATTATATTTTTATAATTGATATGTTACTGATGCAAATAATATAAAATTGTTATTCTCAAGTGTGTCAATTTGTGTCACAATTCTAATCTAAAACTTAAAATGTCATCACACTCGATCTTTTAAAATTAGAAGGTAATATGTCGAAAATATTAGTTGCAATAAATGTAGCACTCAATTAGATTTAGACAATCCAGTGCTAGTTGGTCTGATGGTGAGAAGGTTAGCCGTAAATTGGAGAAGTTTAGGTTCGAATCTTTGTATAAAGAGAAAAAAAATCAAAAAAGGGTCTTGAACTACTATCACTTATCCAATTGCGATCCAAACTATCATGATTTTCAGAAAGGGTGCAATGAAAAAAAAATGGACTGATTTTTTAAAATAAAATTTGATTATAATTTTTCTACACAAATCTAAGTCTTGAAATAATATTAGTTTTGGAATGTAATAGTAAATTTTATTTTAGAAAATCAGTCCAATTTTTTTTCATCACACCCTTTTTGAAAATCGTGATAGTTTTGATCACAATTAGGTAAGCGATGGTAGTTCAGAGCCCCTTTTGAAATTTTCCGCTAGGGAGAATTTCATGAAATATGTATGAATTATATAAAGACACTAATAATGCAATCAAATCTGATGTAAATGGTGTGATCAAATATTGTGTATCATAACTCTATAAATTTCTTTCTTGACATTGTTCAATGTTCATATGTGTTGATTTTGCAAAATACTTCATCCGTCCTCTAATACATGTCGTTTAAGGTAGATTTGAGTAGATTAAGACAAAGTTAATGTTAGCGGTTGAACAAATTTAATGAGTGGGTGGTTGGTGTTTTTTAAAAAAAAATTCGTGCAAAAAGTAAAATTGGTAGATTATTACTGGTGATGAATGATTTTGTTATTGATTATGATAAAGAAGTGATTAATGTTTGACGTTTTAAGGTAGTTGTTGATATTAAATACGCATTGAAAATTGTTAAGTGACAAGTAAAAGTGGACAAAAAAATTCTGTTAAGTGACATATAAAAGATGACAGAAGGAGTAGGTATCATCTATAGAAATTTGAAAGGACGACAAAACTTTTATTGTTTCTATGTAAAAATAAAAGTCTTTAAAAATTCATTTTTCAAGGAACTGACGTTCTACTAAATTCAAATTTGAAAAGAATATATTTTTAAATTATTTTTAAAAAATGGTTCTCCGATCAAATATTTGAAAAATAGCCATTTTCTAAATTCAAAGGATACTGTAGTTTAAAAAGAGAACTTCATAAAACTTTGTATTATCTATATATATAACAGAATAGGATTGGGAGCGTCGCGACGCTCCCGGTCGGTTCGGTTCGATTTCAGTTGGTTCGGTTCGGTTTAAAATTGATCGGTTCGATTCGGTTTGAAATGTTAAAAAAATGTTCGGTTTGAAACGGATCAGTTCGATCCAGTTTGAAATGTTAATGGTTTCAAATTTTAAAAAATCGATGATTAATAATTTGATTTGACTTTCAATTTTTTTCGAACCGAAACGATCGAACCCGTCGAGACGCTCTCGGTCGGTTCAGTTCGGTTTGCAAAATACTTTCAATTTTAAAAAGTCGATTGGGAGCATCGCGACGCTCTCGGTCGGTTCAGTTCGGTCCCAGTCGGTTTGGTCCCGGTTGGTTCGATTTGATTTGAAATCGGTCGGTTCGGTTTGGTTCCGGTTAGTTCGGTTTGGTTTTAAATGCTAGTGGATCGGTTCGATTTTAAATTTTCGGTTTCAAATTTCAAAAAACTGATAACTAATAATTTGATTTGATTTTTAATTTTTTTCGAATCGAACCGATCCAAATCCGTCGGTTCGACGGGTACTCTGCCTTGTCTACTATAATAACATTATAGGATGTCGCGCTCCCGACGGTTATGCTCCCCCTCCCGAGAACCGGTTCGGTTCAAAATCGGTTGGTTCGGTTTGAAATCAGTCAGTTCGGTTCGATTTGAAATTTTAAAAAATTGTTCGGTTTGAAACGGGTAGGTTCGGTCAGGTTTGAAATGTTAATAGTTTGATTGCGGTTCCAAATTTTAAAAAACCGATGACTAATAATTTGATTCAGAATTTAATTTTTATGAACCGAACCGAACCCGTCGATTCGACGGGTACTCTGCCTAGTATATGATAATATTCTGGCGTCTGTCGCCCTCCCGAACCGAATTGGTTTGGTTTGAACCGATTGGTTTGTTTCGATTTGAAATTGGTCGGTTCGGTTCGAAATGTTAGTGGTTCGTTTCGTTTTCTCGGTTTCAAATTTTAAAAACCGTTCAGTTTAAAATGGGTCGGTTCGGTCTGATTTGAAATGTTAATGGTTTGGTTACAGTTTCAAATTTTAAAAAACCGATAACTAATCATTTGGTTCGATTTTTAATTTTTTTTGAACCGAACCGTCGGTTCAACGGGTATTTTCACTAGTTATATATTAATATTTTACACTCAGTTTTTTAATCCAAATTTTCTATTATAAATTGATTGGTAAAGCTTCATATTATTAGTCGAAACAAAAAAAGTTTAAAAAATAATTCAACTAAATATTTTTTGTGAGCTTAAATATGTAATTTAATTAATTAATTAATCACATTCCCATCGTACAAGAGTGTAAATTAGAATTTTTATTTCGGAATGAAATCCCCTGCAGCCATTTAACAGCCAAATGAAACGAAGTAGGTCTGATAAATATTATTCTTCATTTGCACGTCATGTATCCAAACCCCTGATCGGTATTTGTATTCAAAATCATCTAATTTTGATCCAAAATCAACCCTTGTTTTATTTCGCATTTTTCTAGCTTGACTGTCCCGAGTCCTAATCCTTTTATTCTCCCCTTTCTTCCTTTATGCCCAATGTAAGGAAATGTCACCAAGCAACTCCAAGTGAGCAACAGCACTGCTGGATTGGTTACAGGGGACGGTAAGCCGCAATTTTTGCTCCTTCGCGCCTGCTACGAACGAGCGCGACGGAGCAGCTCTTATCAGCCAGTCCTAGCTTTGCTCACTATTATTGTTTCTTTTTCCAACTTTGAAATTTGATGCGATTAGAACAAAAACTAAAGTTCAGCAGTTTTTTGGCTTAATAATAAAATAAAAAAGGGTCCAAGATCTTGTAGCAAGTAACAACAAACCATCAACCTCAAAACCCATGAACATTGATTCCATAATTCTATTACAATGCAAACTAAAATGGCAGTGACTCAAATTACTTGTCTTTGGGAGGGGCCTTCTTTGCAGCCTCGGCAGCCGCCTTCTCAGCTTCAATTTCTGCAACAAGAGCATCAATTTCAGCCTCATCCATTTGCCGCAGACCATGCTCCTTGCTCATAACTGCAACTTCTATGTTCTTACCTCCACTTTCAACTACCTGCAGGTAAAGTCTTGTTTCCATCAACATACAGCCTCACATAATTCTCTAGAAGTTGAGACCATGAGCTACATACGTTATAATACAGCTATTGGTAAAAGAGCACCAATAAAATAATCCGTAAGTGCCAGACATTTGATATAGGGGTGAAGCGCCAGAAAAATATTCTACTTATCCACCTGGCTCAAGGTACTTTTTCGTTAGTAACTCAAAGAGATGTCCCTCAGAAATTACATAATCTCAGAAACAAAATTAAAAAGACCTACAGAAATGAGTCACCTAGTATCATGTACTTCTAAACAATTATTACTGTGCACATTTCATAATAACTTATGTGGCATAGCATGCGAAAATCATGTTATGTTGATTGTCCTCATCAGTTTTAGTAACCTTAGTTCTAAAATAAATTGTGCAGATGCAATTCACAAAGAAAGAAAACATTTTTTTTTTGACAAAAGATGTCTAGATTGTTGAGAGTCATGCCATTGAAAACTTCTATTGGCAAACAAAACGGAGAAAACTTACTTCAAGCAGTGCACGAACAGCAAGCTTCACTGTTTCTTGCCCAGAAGTCTCCTTGTAATTTTTCTCAAGGAACTCTCTAATAGAGTTAGAATTTCTTCCAGTAGCATTGGCTTTCCAAGCCGAAAATGTCCCTGAAGGGTCAGTCTGGTATAGCGAGGGTACATTCGTATATGGGTCAAAACCAACAATTAAAGTTGACAGACCAAATGGCCTCACACCACCACTTTGTGTGTACTTTTGCTGCAGGCCAGCAATATATCGAGTTATATATTCAACAGTAACTGGATCTTCGACAGTCAACCTATGGCTCTGACATTCTATCCTGGCTTTATTAATCAGAACACGCGCATCTGCCTTGAGCCCAGCACAAGCAAGCGCAATGTGATTGTCAAGGTTCACAATCTTTTTAGCGCTTCTGCAATTAAACAGAAAAATATTCACAGAGGTTTTAATCCCCATTGGCTGACAACACAGTAGACGATTCTCAAATCTTGTATCTGATAGAGAATGAAAGCTAAAACAAACTGCTACTTAAAAGTCCATGATTCAACTTTTGGTTCCAATTTTCTTATATGGCATAAATCGTCTCAGTATCAGAGAGTTTTTCTCAAGAGTCCAGCTACATATATCCTTCTGATTCCATATTAACCAGAATAAAGCAGTAAAGTGAATCAGACTGAGACACACACTCATCAATTTCAAAGATATAGTGGTTCAAAGAAACCAACACTTAATCAGAGACTGCAAATAGAGAATGAAAGCTAAAACAAGCTGCTGCTTAGAAGTCCACAATTCAACATATAGTTCCAATGGTTTCTATGGCATCAGTTGTCTCGGTATCAGAAAGTTTCCCTCAAGAGTCCTGCTATATACATTTCATATTTACCAGAACTTAGCAGTAAAGTGAATCAGATTGGGTCAAATTCAAAAATGAAACCTGACAAGCCAAAGGCAGGTCTTAAGCTCTAACCCCATTACTCAATCAGCCAAACCAAATAGATACCGTAACCGAATACTGAGAAAAGTATAAAGAAGAAGAGCGACCTTGAATCCTGTAGCTTTGCGACTGACTTCTTCTCCACGCCAAGAACGACAGTGTCAGTTCCTCGCACGCCGACTACGGCGTTCCCTTTCCTGACGGCCTCGAGAGCGTACTCGACCTGGAACAGATGGCCGTCCGGCGAGAACACTGTAATCGCACGATCGTATCTCGCCATTCGTATTGTCTTCGCTTTCAACTGCTTCGCTACTTTCCTTCATCGCCTTCTCTGCTTGTATATTAATAAGGACCAGATCGAAAATTACATAAATATGTTTTGCACCTAATGTATTTTACGTAAACTTAATAGCATAGTTATTAAAATCGGATTGGACCGGTTGGTTCAACCGGGAACTGAACCGGGCTCTTGGGTGAGTTCAAAGACAAAATATTTTCTAACTGTGCTACTAAATCTTATATTTTAATAGTGTATTAATTATATATATAGTTTATTTCAATAATTGTTTTTTCCAATTTGGCCAACAATCGAACGGGTCAGTTCGACTAGTTCATCTGATGAACCAAAAACCGGACCGTTGACATGCTTATATAGGATTCAGTGGTATATGCTGCTGTTCGTCTTGTGATCTTGTCTATGTTTTGAAATTTATAATCCGATCCTCGAGGTTTTGAAAATCAAAATCGCAGGTTGAATTAAAAATCTGGGGTTCGAAACCCGGAGTGGTTATCGGAGTCCAATGGGGCATGAGAAGAGTAAGGAGAAGAAGAAGCATAGCAGCAGCAGGAGGAGGAAGGAGGAAGAGGATGACCGAAGGCGGCGGAAAAGGAGGGATAGAGATGATGATGACGACGACGACGGCGACAGACGAAAACATAGGAGGAAGAGGAGAAGCAGGAGCAGAGAAGACAGAAGGGAGAAGCCTGATGACGTAGTTGAAGAATTGCTTGAATCTTTTCCGAGCGTGGTGAATGATTTGAAGCGGGTATGAATCTGTTTGATGGGTTTGATAGTTGTGTGGATTTCAATGGGAAGATTTTGGACTTTTTCAACTATTAGAAAGCCAATTACTTACATCTGCTGCGAAGTGGGGTTCGTGCAATTTTCTGCCTTTTTTCCGATTGGTGACTCAGGTTATGAGTATGAGTTTTTGATGGTTTTGTAGCTTCTGATGATGATCGATGATGGGCAAGCCGTTGACATAAGAGGACTATCAGAGCGTGCTTTGATTAAAATTTTAAGAAGGTTATTTGCATCATTAAGGCTCAAGGAAAATAATGATGGTGTCTACTTGCGCCCTGCAAATGTTAAACCTACGCTGGAGGTGGTTGGACCTTTGCTTACTGGTGACGCTGGATCTAATGAGAATCAGCATGGCAAATCAGCCTCTGATAATGACTCTGATTCCGGTTCGGAGCATGCATCAGATGGTGGAAAGGAGACCAGTGCAAATGATTCCAAACCTTCGTGTTCTCCGGAAGTTGCTTCTCCACCTAGAAGAAGGCATATGCCACTCCTTTTTTGTGTTTCTATATTTCTATAATGTGAACATCAAATATGCGGCCTTCCTGCTCACCTAAGGTTCTTATCCTTCAAGATTTGGAGTTTCCCCCCATAAAGACTTAACAAACCATTGCAAATGCTTGCTAGATGGCGTAGTATTGTCAATCCTAGGTTAATATGCTTCAAGATTGGATCCCCCCCGTAAAGCTTTAACAAACCATTGCATGTGATTTCTACTTGGCATCGTAATGTCAATCCTAGGGATCAACCAGGGTGTCTAACTAGTACTGATAGCTGATAGTGTGCTTAATTTCCTATGATTGACCCATATAACAAGAGTTGTGTCACGCATTTTAGTTGAGCAGGTTGTGTTCCGCATTTTAGTTGACCAAGTTGTGCCCCATATTTTAGTTGAACAGGTTGAAGTTAGTGTTGAGACAGTTATATCTTTTTCGGCACTTCACATACCATCTGATTTTTTGATAGGCCAGAGGATATCAACACCTTTTTTTCTTATTAGACGGTCTGTAGTTTCTAATGATGTATTTTTGTTAATCTGAGCTAAGTTGATTCTTATAAAATGAAACAACTATCTGTGACTAAGTGTTGTCTTTTTCCATAAATGGGAATTGTGGGAAGCTCTTTTCTGTGTAGCGTAAAATTTGATAGTTTGTATTTGCAGAATGATGGGTCCTGAAATGCCTTCAGCTGAGTTACTTGCTGCAGCAGCCAGACTCACAGAAGCAGAAGCTGAACTTAGGTATTTGAATTTTA
Source organism: Kalanchoe fedtschenkoi (assembly GCA_002312845.1). Classification (NCBI taxonomy): domain Eukaryota; kingdom Viridiplantae; phylum Streptophyta; class Magnoliopsida; order Saxifragales; family Crassulaceae; genus Kalanchoe; species Kalanchoe fedtschenkoi. The sequence continues at coordinate 59,956 of NQLW01000060.1, forward strand.
CTTTGTTGTATAAATCCTTTTTAAGTTGCTTTAATTTCCGTGAAAATTTCATTCTTTCATTTATACTGAGTAGCGGTGGTTGTTTCTTATGAAAAATGAAGACTGGGAACGAATATTCTCTTTGTTTAGTTATAGCTCTTCTGTTCAAATCAAATAAGTTAAATCTTATATTTTCAGAGAAGCTGAGTTAGAAGGAGATGATGGATTATTTATAGGACCACCACCACCTGCTGTGGTTTCTGAAGCAGAATCAGCAAATGATGCTGAACGTTTTGAAGAGGTACATAGTTCTGCTCGCACTGGATTAATGTATTTAATCTTGTCTTTATGTGGGAGTATACTAGGCAGTACCTTCTGTTTCTCCTTAGCCTCTGGGTATGAACTATATGTTGGAGTTATATATTTTTGTCTATTGGATATCAGTTTTTAGTAGCATACTGTTACTGAGTGAAATTGGGAGAGACTTGTGATAGAGTTGAAGGAATGTACCTCAAGAGCTAGATTTTGACAAATTTCCCAATGTACCTTAAGGGCACTTTTCTAAGTTGCTTATAAACTATCCCCTTGATAGTGATTTTAGCCTATACAAGATATCGATTGAAGGAAAAACAATATTGAAAATCGAGAAGTAGCAAAAATCTTTATCTAAACATTAAACACCAGAAGCGTTTTTCTCTTGTGGCTAAATTGTTAGGCGAAATGATGCTGTGAAATATAGGTATGATTTGTCTTGGTCCTAGGACTACTTGTTATTAGTATCCACTCCTGTGAAATTTGGTGCATTGTGGCTGGAGGGATATGATTGGATCCATGTTGTCTCTGCAACTAATGTGTTTGTCGCTGCACGTCAATTCATAGAAAAGTATGTTATATGCGTACTTTGAATGATATTATGATTTGCTTGGTCATTTGGTTTATGTATGATTTCTAATCAGAAGTTGGTGCAGGCGCATGAATATTTCTGTACATATTTATTTTCCGTCTTTGGTATTAGCTCTCAGAAGTCAGAACATGTAAAGATTGCTTATTTGTGTGTTCCTATGTGAATTATGTCTTTTTTGCAGTGAAGGTCATAAAATGCGCAACTTCTATTTGTATCTTGGTTTCTGTAGCTTTAATATATTGTATCTGAATCATTTACCCTTTTTTTTTTACTGTGTGATGTAAATATGTATACTGCTGTAGGTTACCAGAATTATGAGTGCGGAGGCTGATAATCCTTACGATATTCTAGGAGTGAACCATAAGATGCCGGCCAACAACTTAAAGAAAAGGTATATATCTAATGCAGATTAAATTTCTGCTTTCTCATGTTCAATCAATATCTGCTCAACACTAATTGCAAAAATGGTTTACATGTGCTATTCTACTCAGTATTTCCTTTTGTAATGATGATCCAATGCAGATTAACACCAGTGAATGCAGATAAACATGGTTGTCTATGCAATTCTTATGCCTTGTCATTTCAGGTATTGGAAATTGTCATTGATGGTGCATCCTGATAAGTGCACACACCCTCAAGCACATGAAGCGTTTGTGGTTCTAAATAAGGCATTTAAAGATTTACAAGATCCAAACAAGGTGAGAATATACCTTTTATTTTACTCTCTAATGATCTTCTTTCACACGTTGTATTCTTTGTACTTGCAAGTTTAAGTTATCTTCATGTCCAGAGCATTGACACATTGTAAAATTAAACTGCCCATCACTTATCTAGTGCCAATTTGAATTCATTTTTGTAGAGGAAAGCAATGGACGACAAGATTAAAATGAAGGAGGAAAAAGAAGCAATGATGGTTAGTATTCTCTGTGTAGTTCTGAAATTTGACATCCCATGCTCCTATGTTGAAATCTGTCGCAACTTTGACTTCTATTATAATGTAGGCTGAGTTGAAAGTAATGCGGGAAGCTGCTCAGTGGAGAAGATTGCAAGGTTTTCATTTCATATTCCCTTTGCAAGTTTTTTTTATTGATGTGTCCTGATAAGTATTATTAGGAAACTGGCAGAATATAGCTTAAGTTCTCATGGAACAATTAATTGCTCTGATTTTTTGAATTTAGCTTGTCCCTAGAAACTGGAGGCATGGCTACTTTCTGTGACGAAATATATAATTTAGTATGTTGACCTGCTAAGGTCAGTCACCTGTGGTGGTCTTGTGATGTCTTATTCTCCACCTTTAAACAATTCTTATTTATGTCAGATGTAAAACCTAAAGTATGTGCAAATCAAGTTTTATTGTATATGAAAACCATTTCCATATCAGTACTTTTTACACTTTCAAGTTATGATTGTCAGACTAGAGGATTTGAATTTAGGAGGTTCTGATGTTGGCAGCTATGGCTAGCATTGTAGTTCCTTATACAAAGTTAAATATCATTTCGCATTTCGTGCTTTTGAAACTTTTAGAAGTCTAAATCATCACGATTAATTTTTTTTTCCCAATGAGCAGGTATAGCCATGGAGGGTGATGATGAGCTTTTGGCAGATGTGAGTGTAAAAGCCGCACCTGTTAGGGATGAATGGATGACATCGTTACCTCCGGAACGAAGGGTATTGTTCTTTTCTCTTTCGTTTTCTCGTTCAATACTATTGTTTGTTTTAATAATTCATGGTATTCAGCATTCCCTCATTTTTCCATATATATGTGTTGTACAATTCTTCTAGCCCGGCGGTGTAAGCATGCAGTCAACAACATTTAGTAAGACTGGAAAAGAAGGAAGAGGTGACACTAGCTCTTGGACCGATGCTCCCTCTGACAGAGCACAGAAAGCTAAGATGAGGTTTGTGCTTCAATGCGAACATCTGAAGGGATCATCTCCTGTCTAATTCTGAATCGTGATCCGCAATTTATCTTTCATGTGGCAGTTACTTAGAAGCATACAACCAGGCCACGGCACTCGCCTCAAATGTTGAAGAAGCCCAACGACAAAGCGCAGATGCAGAGTTGGTTGACAAATACAACAAAGCTAAACGTTCAAAATCTTTAGTAGAGAAGTACAAAGAGGAGGCGTCAAGTAGATCAAAGAAGAAATCCAAAAAGAAATCAGATAAGGAAAAAGAAGAGTGGGTTGGGCAGCACCCATGGAAGCCCTGGGACCGTGAGAACGACTTGACTGCAGGTCGGCAAAAAGTGAAGCTCGACGCAGACCATATGTCTCAGGGGCTTACCTCCCGGTTCTCATCAGGCGCCATTCAAAGGAACTTCCTTTAAAATCCAACACTTAATATAATGTAACATCATGATTCTTGACAGTCTTGTGTCCTTCAAGTTATCACTCAAAGTTGGTTGCGAGTTCGATTATTGGTAACAGCAACTTTTCAGCAGGAAAAAAAAAGTTATTACTCAAAGTTTTATGTTTTCGGTACATGTCAACTATACGTGTGAATTGTGAATCTCTAGATCTGTGGTATGTTGTGGGTAATTGGTATATCAGTTTGGAGGCTCTTTATTAATGTGTCTTTGGCTGTTTTTCTTAGTGAGGGAAAGTATGGTGGACACCATCAAGTTGCAGTCGATGGGCTTGGTTAGATAAGCATCCATGCCGACTTCTAGGCACTTGGCTTTGTCGGACGACATTGCATGGGCTGTCAGAGCAACGATAGGAATGTGCAGACCAGTGCCATCTTCTGATCTCCTGATGGCCTTTGTTGCTTCATAGCCATCCATCTTCGGCATCTGAATGCCATGGGAAGAGGCAAGGCTAGTTCAGAACCTCAAACAAGAACTTATAAACAAGGTATGAGACAAAGATACTTACTTGACAGTCCATGAGTATCAAGTCGTAAAATGGAGGATGATGCATGCTTGCTTCAAAACTGCTTCTGTTGCGTTCTGTGTTATAAATTAGATGTTTACTGTCTTCATCACTGACCATGAACTTCAAAGCTTCCACAGCCTGCAGCCCGTCACCCACTACGAAAACTGCCGCCCCCATTTTTTCAAGCATTATGGTTGCAACTCGCTGAAGCACTGGTGTATCTTCTGCAAGCATTATCCGTAAGCCTTCAAGTGCTTTCAGTTCATTTAGTTCCTTGTATGAATTGCAACTCCCTTGGCCTTTCTGTACACTAGGAATCACAGCGTAGTCTCTGAGTCTGAATCTTTCATCCCTGCTTTCTGTTTGAAGAACCAGTCTTCTAGAACCTGCATTGTTGTTTTCTGTGTCCCCCGTAGTCTGAAGCTCAGTCTCGTTGATTTCATCTCTGTCATTATTTCCATATCCAGTGTATGTTTCTTCTGTCTCTGACTTGTCTGAGTCGTCAGAACTGTCAGCATCCTGATGAACAGAACAAATCTCATGACATTCATAGGCCTGGCTTGTAGTTCCCATTGCAGCTTCGTTTTCATTTTCTGTGTCAAGAACAAGATTTCTCTCGTTTAAAAAAGTATCCAGGATCTGAGTCACTTTCACCTTGTACAGCGGCTTGTTTACAGTCAAATAGTATCCTTTCCTTCGGAGCTCGATCTTTACAGCATTGGCTGTGTCATGGTTAATCATCCACGCAAACTTGACTTTGTCATGGTACTTGGTCAGGAAATTAAGTTGTTCCTTCCATATATCCGTCCTCAAGTCGAGAAGTCCAATATCAACTACGATGATAACAAATGCTGGTTTCAGGTCGTCCATTTCCACAGGCACACCTTTAGACGACTGATCTCCTGTGTGGAAGCCACTTGAGCATATGGCTGATTTTTGGGGCTGGAAATTTTCTGACAAAATTTCAGTCAACTCATTCCACTCGGAAGCTTCCCAAGTAGACACTCCAATGTTCTGTAACCAGTTTGACACCGTGCGCCTACCCACATTGCCGCTTATTGCCAGAAGTACCTGCGTAAATTTTGTGTTTCATTTCTTTAAATCTGTGGTTTGCTTTGCTTCAAGAGAAGTTACTATAGCTAGCAGACATTGTATCTTTGCTTACAGTGATTTTATGCTCTCCATAATTTACTTGGCCGTGTTGGTGCCTGGAAAATTCAGCCGGTGTGCCAAGAAGCAGGCATAGTCGCATGAGAGTTCCAGGCCCATTCTTTCGTATGACTTTGATTTCACCTCCCATTTTCCTGACCTGTCAGCAGGACTAATAGTTCAAATGGAAATCTTTGCAGGGAATCAGGAACTCATAAGGAGCCAACTGATCAGTGAAGAAGATATTTGGGACAGTGAACAGTATCTATTCGGTGGCATAAGAGGAACCTACCAGAGTTCTGACGATGCATAGGCCCAGACCAGTCCCACCATGCCTGAAAAGTGTTCCAGAATCCGTAAAAAGCTTACAGTAAGAGCTTGCAGGTGAGAGATTTCTGTTAACTCTTTTCAGGCGGTTTCTTGTATTAGAAAAACATGGATTTAGCGGAAAACGCTTACGTTCTAGTTGTGGAGGGATCGGCTTGCTCAAAGCTTTCAAAAACGGATTCCCATTTACTTGGATCAATCCCTGCACAAATAATATCACAGGAATCAAGTATTTTCTTATATAAGGAAGGTTGATGAACCTAACCAAAGAAGCTTACCACAGCCAGTGTCATCAACTTCAAACCAAAGGACAATCCTGTCATCCTTCTTGTAGGTCCTCCGCCCCTGAAGCCCCAGTATGCTTTTGAACGTATCTTGGAGCTCCTCCTGATTGTACCGAAGCTTGTCTGTCTTGCTATTATCTAAGCTCTCACACCATCCTCGCAAGATTATGTGGCCCGCTGCAAAATAGGACGACGTTACAGTCAGCTGGAGCCTTGAAAAGAATCGGTACTCAGTAACTTTCACTCACATGTTGTGAACTTGATAGAGTTGCTGATTAAGTTGGCAAATATCTGAACTACTCGCGCAGAGTCTCCTTGAATTAATCTTGGCATATCATCTGCAGAAAGTAAATTGTAAGAATATCACAAAGTTATATTGGAGGGTTTGTGATTAACTTTTTTTGTTTTTTGTTTTTTGTTTTTATATTTACCAGATAGGTCTATGACAATCTCCACATTGTGGTTGATGCACTGGACTGAGAACATGTCTATCAGCGCCTCCAGCTCTTTCCCCAGGTCGAATTCCACTACTTCTAGAACAAGTTTTCCTGATTCAACCTTGAGAATTTTTGACAGAATCAGAAACTTTTGTATGATCAAAATAAAGCTCAGGATTTGTGAAGGAGGTGTGATCTTCTTTATTTACCTTGCTGATATCTAATATGTTGTTCAGAAGCCGAAGCAAGGCGGTTGAACACTTGCGAATCTGTGTCACAGTATCGTACTGCTCGTTTGTCAGACAGTCGTCGGATATAAGTATGTCCAGCAGCCCGATCACCGCAGCCATAGGCGTCCGCAGCTCATGACTGAATTCGAAACAAAATGTCAGGTATTTTCATTGTCAAGAATTTAGTCCTTTTTCTTTTGGGCAAGAAAGCTATGACACAGTTTCAGCAGACCTCATGTTTGCCAGAAACTGAGTCTTGTAGTTGCTGGAGGCCTCAGCCTTTCGCCTCGCGTCCAGATGGCTTATCAGCTCTGCTCGCAACTTCATCTCCTTGGACAGCCCATTTGTCAGGATCAGAATGAATACGCACCCAATTACCAGGATGCTGAATGATGCGGAGATGAGTATAACAACGGTCTTGAATGCCCTCTCCTCCACTTTTCCCATTATATATTTTCTTGGTAAGAGTATGACTCCCACCTGCAGATAACAAGCCATTTTCAGTAACAGTTATGAAATTTATGAGCTGTTTACTGAGAGTTTTCTTCAGCAAAACTTGCCATTGGGAGTCTCTTCAGGTTGAGAAAAAATGAGTCTATGTAGTACTCCTGGCGCCCGAGTTTGGCGTTCGCCTCATGAACTTCATGGTTTGAAAGTGGAGAGTCTCCGTAGGTCTGTTTCAGCCACTCGGCTCCTGATCGTATCACCGGATCCTCAGAATCGACGGGCATCACAAGCTGAGGCTTCCCGGACGCAGTTGTCAGCAGCGGCGCATTTGTTGAAGTGGCCAGCAAGTAGCCCGCTTGAGAAGTCAAGTAAATATGGCCGCTGTGGAACTCGACAAGCTCCTTCATCAGCTGCCCCACGCTGTAAAGCGCGGTGGTGACCCCCACAACTGCCACAATGCTCTCCTTGGACGCGTCCCAGACTGGCAGCGCAGCTGAGAGCAGCGGCGAGTTTGAGTACTTGCTGACCGCCACGTGCCACGACGCGTTCCCATCAGGCACTTGTGACAGTCCTGCGATGTTTATGAGGTCGTCGGGGAGTATTGGCAGCGCTTTTCCTGTTCTTTCTCCCGTTAGCGGATCCAGAGGCTCACGGTACCATGTGGCAGTGATGTTATTGTGCACGGCCTGGTCGTTCCACCCCCGGCTCGAGCCTCCTCCCGCGTCAACGTCGTAAGTCCCGCTGATGGAGTAGTTGGACAGATCAGAGTAGATGTAGAACGTGTTGTTTCTCCTATGATCTCTGTGGAAGGCCTGCACGAATCCATTCCTGTAATTTATAGTGATCGCGTTCAAAGCATGATGACTGGCGAACAGCGCCCATGTCACATCTTTCATCTCCTCGTACAGCTGTTCACCCAAGACCCAAGATGAGAAACATGATCAGAAAGATGATCAGTTACACAGGTGAGAAGAAGCTGGTGTGGGCAGCAAGAGAGGAGGAGCTAATTAACCTCGACTTGCTCCGCTTGGCTGGTCGGGTTGTCGTGCTTCCTGATCACATACTCCGACAGCTTGACTTGGGCTGTGGTTATCTCAACCGTGGAGTTGAGTATGTTCCACATTCTGAGTATCGGCCGCTGCAGAAGCTCGTACCTCAGGCCGTATGCCAGGCTGTTCAATGACTTCGTCGTGTAAACGCGCGTAAAATGCCATGTCAGTATTGTCAGCAGTCCTATGAGAATCGCCAGCATGACCTGCACAAAACCCACCAGCCACAACCACTCTACTCAATAAAGTATCTTCTTCCAAGATTTCATTTGAGATGGGTAATAAGAGCAGATGAGAGAAGCCAAACCATGATGGTGAGGCGGGCGACGAAGACGCTGTAGTAGGATGAGAGGCAATGGTGACTGGAAAGCTTGAGCTGAGGATCATCGTGCTCAACGTCCCTGCTGCTGCTGGTAAATATTCTTCTTCCTCTGGGAGCTGCAGCCGCTGCTGGGCTTCTGCTCTTGATCTTTCTACACGGACATGATGATAACAGTTGAGTGTGGTCTAACACACTTCTGAGAGTAGATTTCATTGGCGAGTCTGTTTGTGGTGTAGATTGGATTTTTGTTTTGAGTTTCATGAAGGAAGTAAGGGACTGTTTGATGCGTGTTTCTGTGCCTTATACTCGTGTGTTTGTGATCCTCGAAGGTAGAGGGGGGCATTTACGTAATTTAGTGCAAGTGGGGGGACAGAGTGGGAATGTTGCCACGTGAGGGTGTGGTCACAAATCTCATTCATGTATATATATAGAGACTCTTGTCTGAGAGTTGAGAGTGTGTGATTTAAGATGCCTATAATTGCTCACAGCCGTGCAAAATACATAGAATAAAGGGGTTTCTATAGTTAGGGAATCGAATTTGGAAATGGGGGAAGATGTGTGGATTTGGAAGAGATGAACAATGGTATGAAGTCCAACATAGGATCACATACTAAGATTCCCTCACATGGTTTTGATTTTTTTTAAAAAAAAAATATCAATTCATTTGCTTCTTTTTCAACTAAATTCATCATTGCGTTTGATTTTTTATTTGAAGTATCTTTTCGTCCTATGAGAGGATGAAAATGCTCCATATTTTCGCTCTAGTGAACGATGCAAATGACACGTGATCGAGAATGCTTATCCACATGCCTCGATGGAAGTCATGTGATTTTTCATTTTTCTGTAGGGCGAAAATACAGGAAATTGTGTCCTACATTAGTGTGAAAATGAATATCGTCCTCTAGCGAAATGTGAAAAACATTTTCGTTATTCTGAAGAATGAATGTTCCTTGCATGTGTCGTCCTTCCCAATAACGAAACGCCCTATTTAAAAATGACAGAGACGACCTTGTTTCGACATTTCAGTCCATCACTCCACATTTCCGTTCATCATTCATTTCATCAATAGCTATCATTCTAAAATTCTAATTGTAAAACATCCTAAAAATAAAAAGAAACTTAACAAAGTAAGTGTCATAAGTGACTCTGAGGATCAGGGGTCATATGTGAGCCGCTCTTGGGGTGTGACCCTGAGCGAGGGCAATCTCCTTGACATGGGAGTCTTCTCAACCTTGACAGCTTCTCTTCGGTTTGAATAATTGTTTCATTCAAACTCCATCGGATGTTTCATAGAATGCAAACTCTCGCTCTCTTCGACATTTACCATGCCCTCTATGATATTTCCATACTCATCAACAGCAAAATTATCAAAATTATCATTCTCATTCTCTGAAAACAATTCCCTAGCTAAGTCTTCAGCTGCATCGGTTTCTTCTTCTAACAATTCTAGCTGCTCGCTAGTAAATTCATCCACAAGAAGCATATCAAGTGTCTCCATAATTGATATTTTGCCACCGTCAAAAACAGACTGATGATGCATCATTTTTATTGAATAAAATTACCAAAGAAATGGTGTTTATCAGTTAAACACTTGACGAACAAGTGGTACTACAAAATACAACACCTAATATCATTATCGGTCATGTTCAGACTTCAACAATAAAGATTCCAACACAATTCGCACTACGAAAGTATGAATCAAACCCATGGTTTGATTTAGTTCGGTTAATTTTTTTCATGAACTTTATTGACTAATTTAATTACTAAATATGAGAATTTTCATGTAAAATTTAAATTTTGTTCGGTTTGAATTGGTTCGGTTTTAAAAAATTAAAAACCAAATCATGAGCCATCAGTTTTTCAAAATTTAAAACCTTAGTCAAACCACTAACATTCCAAACCGAATCAAACCTATCGGTTCGGTCGATTTGATTCGATTCATTAATTTATCAATTTTTATTTACACTTCTAATCAGACCTCATAGATTCCAACCATAATAGTTTGATGAACTCTCTCTTTCTCGCCACCAGGGTGAGGTTTGATGGTAAAAAAACTCAGGGGGTGATCTATAATAATTCTCATATTTAGATTTTAAATTCTTTAATGGTGTAAAATAAATGTGAAAATTTAGTTTTTTCTAAAAAAAATCTCTCTTTCCCCGACTTCATGTTTTTTATGGACATAATAAACACGTCCTTTCGACCCTCCATAAAGTACGATATCATCAAAATTTGAATCTAGAACTGGAATTATTTCACAACATCCTAATCAATAGATTAAGACCGTGTGTTTGGTGGATGGGATCCTGAGAATAAATAGGCATTTGCTCGACTACATGTGGACATTGAATGAGAAGTAAAAGTGAGATCGAGAATGAAAAAGTTTGGTTTGGTGGCTGGGAGCATAAAATAAAGGAGAAAAACTTAAAAGGGGTTCTGAACTATCACAGCATATTCAATTGCGTTGAGAAATATCACGATTTTCAAAAATAATGCGATGAAAAAAAATAGATTGATTTTCTAAAATAAAAATTCACCTTTACATTTTAAAAACAATATTATTATAAGAGTTAAATTTGTGTGTAAAAATTATGTTGTTTGGTTATCAAAACACGTTATTTTTTTATGTGCGCAAAACGATATAATTTATTTTGACAACCAAAGACGTAATTTTTGCACAAAAATCTACGTCTTATGATAATATTAGTTTAGGAATGTAATGGTAAATGTTATTTTAGAAAATTAGTCCAATTATTGTTTCATCGCATTTTAAAAAAAAACATGATAATTCTGATCGTAATTACGTAAGTGATGATAGTTCAGAACCACTTTTGAATTTTATCACTAAAATAAAAAGGCATTTGGGGGAGGCAGTGGAACAAGTGTTGTCAGTCATTGCAGGCTGATTTGTTTAAATGGGAGATCGTGTGATGCATTGCATTTGCTTAGTGGAACAAGAAGCAGCTAGCAGGTTGATATTCCTTCCATTCAGCTAAGTAATTATGTAAGCCACGTCTCCATCTAAAGTGTCATTCATACTTTATTTATTTGTAGGCCACAAAGATTTCCGCCATAGTCTCAACTCAGCCAGTCATCTTTTTTCTTATTTTTTTACATCTTTAATTTATTCATTGAGGCTTATCCTCTTCAGTATCTGACCCTTGGAGTTCACCCATTCGAATTTGAGTTTCTAGCTCTTCAATGTCTTATATATTCGGGCACACAATGTTAATACAGTTGCTTTAGTCCTAAGGCTGTGTTTGATTTAAGAAAAATTTGGGTGAAAAAAAATTTTGGAGGAAAGTGGATTTCTCTATAAAATCCATTTTATTTTCACTGATTTGGTTAGAAGTAAAAAATGTGGGAAAATGCTAAAACATTCTTTATTTTAAATAAATTTTTTTTCTGATTTTTCATCTAATTTTCCTTCTCATCTTATCACATTTTTTTATTTTTCACTAAATTTTTTCTTTCCCGTCAAATTTTCCCCACACCAAACACAGCGTAAAAAAATTAGTCTGGCATCAATTTTTTTTATAAGCCATATAATTTCCAGCAAATCGTCTGTTTTAATATATACAGATTGAATTGGAGTGAATAATATTATCTGTTCTTATCACCCTCTTTCCAAGAAGTGTTATAAACACGTGGAATTAATCAAATTATTCACTTAGAAATTTCTCAATTATGAATGCATCGCATCAACATAAAATTGGAATAATTTTCACTTAAAATGAAAAGAATAAGAGATTGTATATATTGAATGGTTGAAATATGACTTACAAGTCTAGAATTTTAAGTCATGATCGGGATGCATTTCAATATGAGTCGATCCAAAATTCAATATGGTATTAGAGCCGATGATTCAATCTGAGATCAAAATGTGAGACGTGGGACACATGTTGAGAATAGGGAAATGAATAGAGTCCCTCCAAGTATGAAGGACACTCCAAAACGACGAGTGAGACTCGCAAAGATATGAGTGAGTTTGTACTAAATAGATTGGAGCCGGACATGGGTTGGACCCTGTGTGAATTTGAGAGTCGAATAGGACACACTTATGAAGAGAGCGCTCGCCACAAATAAAAGTATAGCGAAGTAATGATCAAGGGGCTTATGTGTCAAGTGGGAGGAAGATTATTAAGTATAATCACTTGGCAAAATATCTCACGCCGCCTAGTAAAAAAAGAATAGGAGAAAATTTATGTTAAATTATGGAACCATATTTACAAATCTAACAATCAGAACACAGTTCAATATGAACCGATCCACAACACAACTGTTTTGCTTCTCGCATTTGTTCGAGTTTTTCTTTGAGCATGCTATTAAATTGTCACAATTCCTTTTAGCTAGCTAGGTCACCATTTGGTTCATGGTGGCAACTTGTATGATACCTTAGGTAGGATCCAAACAAAACAGAAAGGAGGGACTAAAATAAACTTCATGGGGCGGTTCATTGAGAAAACACAGCAATAAAAACAACAAAGAAAAGATGGAGATCGCACTAAGCTCTTAACAAATTTTATAGACACCATTGACTAGCTTCTCACTTCGATAATACAAGTATAACATTGTATATATTGCCTTTCAAGTTTCTAAGTGCTCCATCAATCTCATCCTTAGATAAACTTTGTATATGTAAAGGTAAACTATGTCGACATGGATAACCTAAAAGTTATATTTTTTTCATTATTTTAGAAATCCATGTCAGTGTATTTTTTTATATTTTGCTGTTATTATTGTTTGCACACTCATTTTAGTGAGCTAAATTATTTCATATTCATTATGTGTTAATTCATTTAAATGCACAAATGAGACTGATGTTTAGGTAATTTTTAAGTTCTGTTTGATTAAGAAAAAATACGAAGGAAAGAAAACAAATGAATAATGAATTCCCAATGAGTTAGAAGGAATTTTTTTTTAACTTTTTATATATTTTTTCATCTCGTTTATTGCTTCTAACTTTTCCTGAAAATCAAATATAAAAATACTTTGCTCTTATATTTTTCTTTCCCTCATAATTTTTTAAATAAAAGAGAGCCTTAAGGTGCGTTTAGTTTAGGAAAAATGAGTGGGATTAGAAAATGAGAAGCAAAATTTGATGCAATTTCACGTTTGGTTTATGGAAAATGAAGGGAACGAAAACTTAGATAGAAAGTTAAAAGGAATTTTTTTAAAGAGGGTTTTAGTATTTTCTTTATATTTTTCATTTTCAAATGATAAATAAGAAAATAAATAAAATAAATCCACATTTTCTTTCAAAATTTCACTCAAGTTTTCTTAAAGTTATAAAAAAAACATGAAGGCAAAATTTGGACGTAGAATATTCAAGTAATTTTTTGGTGGACACAGTCCACCATATGAATTGTGATTACACACAATAATATGCTGACACTTCAATTTTTAATGACACATCATATGATCCACCTACTAGACAGTATATAAATTTGCAATCAAACACTCTTTAACTCATAACCAAACAGCACATCACCATATGAACCCTCAACCAAAAACTTAATAACTTGTAGCCAAACAGAATCCTAAATCCTAAATCCGAATCTTAAATCTTAATATGGTTTAAAGTTTAAGGATTTGTAGTGTTTTAGAGTTTAGGATTTTAATACGGATTATGTAGTGTTTGGTTGCAAGTGTATATGATGGTGAGTTTTTTGGCTACTAGTTATGGAGTGTTTAGTTGCAGATTTATATGACATTCAAATTGATTATGATATATTTTTTAATACTAAGTGCGTGTTTGGTAGAATATATTATGTATTATGGTACTAATAATACATGTATCATTTAACCCACCTTTTTTTTAAAGGGGATCGATAGTGGTTCCCCACTTCCCCCTTGGTGGCCAGGGGCTGCACACCCCTCCACCTTGATAGTGTACTCTCATACTCACTGCGGGCCAGCTCACGCGCACCTCCAGTGTATCTAAGCGTAAATGCGGTACCAACAGGGCTTGAACCTAGGACCTTGAGGTTGTTAGACAACACCCAATACCACTAGGCCAATACCTTGGATTCTTAATACACCTACCAAACGTAAATGCTCTCACGCAGGTATTAATAATACACCTATTTCTTCACATTTTTATTTTTTTTGAGTGTTGCGTATTTATAATACCGATTCTTAATTTCCTACCAAACAACATTCTAAACATGTACTAAAATGTTAGCATATTAATGTAACCACAATTCTAATGGTGAACTTTATCCACCCATGAATCATATACATACTACTTCATTAGCTGTTGACTCCCATATCCAACTCATCATCCACATATATGAGTGTAATGGATTGTCACCGACTACCAATTATTGAAATAATATTAATGCAAGATGTAACTAAACAAATAAAATAATACACTTAAAGCCAAGTTTTATTGGAGATATAGAGATAGACATGGATAAAAATCAAAGTTATCCCTACGATATATTTCTTTATATGTTTGAATTGATTCTTTTATTTAATGCGGAAATTTTTAGATAGATACGATTTACCAAATTAGAGCGTACAAATTCAATCATGAATTATTACATCAACTGAAAACATATATTGATAAATATGATTATTGATTAAATATTGAAAGCATCATTTCAATTAAAGAAAAGCATAAAATAATGTAAAAATTACCATGCTTTCAAAGTTAATGTGCATAATTACCCAATTTCATGATTTTCAAATTTTTGAGTTTTTGGGACATTTTTTTTTAAATAAATCATCTCATTAAGAGACATATAGCATCTTTAGTTTTATGATGGTAGCTATTAACAGTACTTTATTAATTTATATCGGTTAACTATTATTTTTAATATTTTAAAATCGATCATTAATATTCTCGTTAACAATATTTTTAATTTGAAAAAAGTATTAAAAATGAATTTGATTTTTAAAAATGAATTGAAGAAATGTCCCTAGCATTCACATAGTTAATTATATAAATTAATTTTAAGAACTAAAAAAAAAATTATGTAAGGAGATACCTCTGTTTCTCCTAAAATTGCTACACATGTTCTATTTTACAACCACACTTCTCAATTGATCTATGCCTTTGATGTTTAAATCAGACGATCATAAAGAACCATGACAATGGGGTTAAGAGTGGTTTGATATATGGTTAAAATAAAAGTTAAAAAAAAAGGAAAGTAAATAGTTTGATGAAAGAACCATTTTTTTAATTTAAAAATTGCAATTGAATGATTCAATTATAAATTTTATATTTACTGCTCGACCCCAAATTAAGTTTTGTTTTATACTGTATTCACAGTACTATTTCCAACTTTTGAATACAGAATAATACGTATTTTTGGATTTTTTTCTATAAATTATAGTTATTAACAAAATCAAATTTAAGTTTCATTAGGGTGTTAATGTTGGTGTTAGTTGAGTCTTTAAGTAAAAATCGAATCGAATCAAAGTGAACCGAATTGATAGGTTTGACTTGATTTGATGTATTAGTGGTTCGGTTATGGTTTAAATTTTTAAAAAACCGAAACTAATGGTTCAATTTGATTTTCAATTTTTTTCAAACCGAATCAGACCAAGTTGAATCATTTGACTATATTTTAGGTCATATATAAATTTAATTTAATATATAATAAATATTAATACTCTAATTTGTTATTTATTTAAAAGTCTCCTGTTTAGTAAATAAAATAGTAAATAAAATTCATGAAAAAATTAAATCGAACCGAATCGAACCACCTGATTTGATTTGATTTTTTGAAGCCTAATGATTTGGTTTTAATTTTTTCAGACCGGTTAGGAATAGTTCGATTTAAATTTTACTATACAACGAAACGAATTGAATGGTGAAACCACTAATAACTGAGTACAATTTCAGTTATTAAAATAAATTTGATCTTTTATTATGTGGTTATAATAGTTGTGAACACACAAAAAAAAACAAATTGTAAAATAAAATAAATATTAAAATATTTTACTTCAAGGAGCAGACGTCACTCCACCACAAGCCCAACACCTGAACGAAAAACTTCCCCCTCTGACTATGATTGGGCCATAAACTTAAATTCGTGACTAAGGGAAACCAGCCCAAACAGTTGAGAACCCAATCAACTGCGTCTCCCCCACACAATCGGAACCAAACGCTGCGTTTTAACTGGAGCAAGCAACGCATGTGTCTGTGGAGTCCGCCGACCGACGAAGCTTCTCGATATTCATTCATTTTGAGCATCGCCGTCGCCGTCGCCGTCGCTGGTGTGTATCTCCACTCCCTAACGTTATGTTTTTTTTCTATCCAATTGATTTGAGTAAAGGAGAGGTTGGTAGAATCTTTCTGTTCCTTTTTTCCGTCAAACTGATGGCTCATAATTCAGCTGTCGTTTCATTCATATTTCTATGAGGGAAAACTCCATTGAAATGTAATTACGAATTCATATGTAGAATAGGGTATGTGTCGCATCATGTTGCTGGATTAAGGTTTTTTTTTTGGGTATTTTTTTCAGCTTCAAGTGATGATTTGGTATTCTGCGAGTCTTGGATTTTGGTGAAGTGAAGTTGTTAACTTGGTTTGTTTGACTCAGTTGTTGTCGAAGAAGGGCAAGCATGGCGCTGGGTTTGATCTTGGGACTGGGAAGAGCATGGAGAAGGAAGAGGACTTCATCCCTTGACATTCTCTCTTCTAAGAGGGCTCCCCGCAATTACTACAAAGGCAAAAACTGCAAGCCCATCGGATTTCATACTCGTAAAGGTACTTACGCTCTTTAGAATTTCGTTTGCATCTTCTTTGATAATCTGATTAAAAGAGCAACGGTTCGCCTCATTCACTAAACCATGATTTATGGAATCGCCGCCTAACTATTCGTTTATGAAACAATTCCCTTATGCATGTTCTAGTCTTGTTCAATTTAACTACCTTGAAATGATGAATTGCATTTTTCAGATGACTATGATTATGGCTTTATCTCACTGAGATAAATATATTAGTTAGCTGCTTAAAGTGTGAGCTATGTTATCCATGTTTTGATTTTTTGCTCTGGTGTAGGTGGCTATGTTGTGGAGCCTGAAAAACTTCCAAACTATGTAGTCCCTGATCTTACTGACTTCAAGGTATTTTGAAATATTCAATTTTAGCAGTTCATTAGCTGTGATATCTTTACTTTTTGTGTGTCAGTCGTGTTGATGAGATTACCAGCAGTACCTGGTTTTGAAAACAATATTAATACGCCATAACAATCCCTACTTTATGAGATCTAGCCTAGGTGGCATCATTGGGTGTATATTGGGCACAACTGTACCCCTCTAAATTTTAAATTCATTAGAATTTTATCATATATATGTGTATATATTTAAAGTAAATACTTTATTTTATTTAATCTGAAATATTTTGTATAAGAATTATATTTTTTTGGTTTAAGAAAATATATTTAGATTTGTTTGGTTTGATTTAGTTTACTTTAGTTTTTAGTTCATTGTCTGTTTAGTTTAACTTCATCTGGTTTGATTTCATTTGGATATACTAATTTAGTATTGTCTAGAGCAATTTATTCCAAATTTGTTTCGTATAGTTCTTTATCGTTTGGTTATCTTTGATTTAAGTGTGTTTGTTTTATTATAATTCTATTTTAGTTTTAGTTTTATGGTGGTACAATTAATTAAATTTTTGGTAATTTAACCTTGTTACTCAGGCGTGGCCTATTGGTGGAATGATGGTTAGTTATCCTCAAGACTTAAGTTCAAACCTTGCTCTAATCATACATAAATAGATTTTGCACCCACTGTATTTTATTTCTAGATCCACCACTACTGTTATTTTAAGTTAGCCAACATTAATCTTAGTTTTACTATATAAAAAATGGCACCGGTATCAAAGAAATCATTTGTATTGTAGCGTGAATTGGCCATTTTGGAGTGAAAGAGCCGATGATTAAGTTTTGCGTGCATACTGATTTGCTTCTGCTATTTCTTAGAAGTATTGATGGTTTTATGACTTGGTTATTGCTGCTGAATCGATGAGGGTTCGAATTACAATCTTGCAATTGTTATATTTTTTGCTCACAATTTATTAGCCACTCACTTGAAAGCTACACTTACGTGTTTGTGGTTTGTGCAGCATCTGTTTGGTGTAGATGGATCCTCAACAGCTAATGACATAGATTATTTTTTTTGTGCAGTTGAAACCGTATGTCTCCCAGGTTGCAAGGGTAACCAAGATGTCAGAGTCCTCTTGATCCCATCATGAGGTTTGTTTCTATCATGTTGGGGCTCTGTACCAAGAAGGTTCTCCTAACTGTTAGTTTTGCGTCATCCTAAGTTTGTTTCCAAGTTTCATGTTGTTTCTTGAACTTGAACCAGTGGCTACGGCATGCCTGTAAACAGGCCCCATACAGCTTGTTTAAGGCAAGTAAAGATGACTGAATTCTATACATTGTTTTATGCGATGCTTATTTAGTGTTTTCTATAACATATCCTTGCATATTGCTTCTTAAATTTTGTCACTCACCAATCCAAGCTTCTTTATATCTGTTTGGGTTTTTTTTAAGTGACAAACAAGTTACATGTTCGAGGATGATGCATTTGACAATGAATGTGGTCAAGAATGGGACACTCTTCGTTCTCATAAGTCAAGTACTTAAATGGCTTTGTGAATAAAGTATGTAAACCATTTTTTTTGGGGGATCCTGAGAGTCCACTTCTTGCAGCCGTTCATGGACTCTGAGCCGAGGCCAAAGGTGACATGCCCTGATACTCAACCAATTCGACTATCCATCCGCTCATGTTAGTTTCAGCAAACAGACCACATCTGGTGTTTGACTTGACAGGTTCACCTCAGTTTCAAACATCATTTATTCTATTTGATCAGAGTGGTAATAAACCACTATTACAAACATAGGTTATAAATAGACATAACAAACCAGAGCTGCTAACATGATGTACGGGTGATTTTTAGAAATATTAAGTTTTTGAGTTACAGAATTAATTTTTATTGATTTAATGCTGTTTCTAAAATCTCAAAAATGAAATCATTTCATAATTGTAAAACATGAAAAAAAAATCAAAACCCGAAAAAATCCTAGAAATCTAAAATAAATCCTTAAACATCTTTCAAAACTGACTTTAAAAATTGGCTAAATTGAAAAAAAATTAAAACTAAAATGTAAGATATAAATGAAACAGAAAAATTTGCCAATTAGGAAACATCCCGAAACATGTAGATTACATAAAGTAATACAATTTTCGGTACAAAAATTTTAACAGTCACCAATGGAGTGCAAAGCAAACTGGATCTACAATGTTAATAGATAGATTTAAACAGAAAAGTCTGCAGAACTCAAGGGAACTTGTATCTGAGAGACCCATGCAGTATGTCATTGTATTTTACAAGTTCCCCTTGCCGCTGGCCCTCTTATCACCAATTCAAGTCCTTGTCTGTCAAACTGCGTTCTTCAATTTCATTCATAAAAAAAAATTTAGATGATCTGCAACTGAGAAGGTAGAGAGTGAACTCCATAACTACCCGCGCAAACTAACAAATTAAACCACCAACAAAGCCAAAGCAAAATACCTGAGTCTGTTGAATCCAGGCAAATTACTTCTTGTCTTCGTCGGTTGGGCCCTGGTCATCTTTCTCATTATCAGCCTGCTTTAGTCAATATCATATGTTAAATCACTATGACTTGAAAAATGCAGCATTTGATGATATCTAGCATTACAGCTGAAATTACTATCACCTGAATTGATTTGTGAGAAAAAATGACGTGAGTTACTGAATGTAACTTGAGCTAGTAACTTAATGCTGGAGAATTAAGTTTTACTGGATACAATGAGGAATAGTGGCAAGTTGAGCATATAAAACTGGACTCACCTCCGACTGGCTATGCATGGAAGCAAGCAACTCCTTAACTGAAGGGTCATTTGGGTCAACACCTGGAAGCTGTATATATTGAAAAGCATTATGTCTTTCCGCACACATGGCATGATGGTAGAAAAATACAAGTAAAAAAGGTAAATCACAATAACGCTATTTATTCAGATGATGAAAGCTTACTGATGCAAGTATGGAAGATACAAATGACTGGTCCGTCAGAAGCTTGTTCATGTCACTTTGGCTTGACGATTCGCTGGTACCGTCTTGTACAGACAGCTGAAGAGCTGTAGTCACCAGAAAAAGTAGATTGGTGAGGACTAGGAAAATAATACAAAACAAAGCAGTGAATACTCAACTGATGGTGATATTGTTTCCAGCCCATTCTAGTCGATAACGGATAGTTTGCAAGTGTTATATATCAAAAAGTCTCAACTATTTTGTTCTTTCTGTCCATAACCATTTGCTGATATGATAAATTGCAGGAATAACACAGTTGAAGTACATACCTTATAATTAGTTACCGGCATCACAAAACAACAAGAATCAAGTGATAACTAATACTATGAATAACAGGCATACCTAGAGCCAAGTCTTGATCAACAGCGTCCTCCATATCAGTGTCATTTACAGGTAGGGATTCAGAGGGCTCGTCCATTGACATAGCAAGAGCTTGCTGAAGAAGAGCATTCTCCTCATCCTGCTTACAGTTCAAAGTCATTTGAAATCAGTAGCCAGCAATCAATAAAAAATGCTAGTTTGAGAGGATGGCACGTAAATATTGACATAAAACCTTATAGTTTGATTCAAACAAACAGAGTACAAACCATAATATCAGTGCTCTTGTTTGCAGCATCAGAAGTTGGAACACTCTGTTCAGTCATTGTTGCATCTACTGAACTGGAATGTTCCCCTCCTTTTCCTTGTTTAGATGCTTCCTCTGCAGCCTTTTTAGCAGCAGTTTCTTGTCTCGCTCGTTCCTCTTCCATTGAAACTCTAAGAGCAAGGGCCAGCTCTGGATCAACATTGGGATCCACATCAAAATCGAAGCCAGCAACTCCACCGGCGGCAGCAGCAGCTGCAGCCGCAGCAAACCCGCTTCCCCCTTCTCCATCTCCAGTGAATATGGGTGTGCTACAATTTGAAACAATAAAAACAATTTACAAATATAATGGATATATACAACACTCCTGAATCTGCCAAAAGCACATTTCATGACAAGCTACCTTATTAGGACATCAGGTAGAGCATTAGGACCAGGGGGAACATGTACGATACGACTAGTATCAGTGTTATTCACAGCAGAGATAAGTGCCTCTAGCTTTCCTGGCTTCTCGCTATCATCTTCACCAAACTCAATAATATCAAGGGCAACACTGTTCTTTTTAAGCTTCTTCCCAATCATTTCTAACACTCTCCTTTCGTACTTTACGGGACTGAAAACAGATACCACAAACTATTAGAAAGGGTGATATCAAAGTATAAAATAGAAAAGGAGAAGCCACAACATACCTTCCAGCGAAAACAATTATCCTTTGTTGCTGCTTTTTGTTTTGTCGATGCTTCAGAGCTAATTGTGCAACCTGAATTCCTGCCGCAAGGTTCGCTTCACCACCAATTTCTAGACCTGTTGTATAACCAGATACAACAGTCAAACTCCGAGCACCATACACAATCAGTAGATGAATTTAGTAACTACTTAGAGGTCTCAACCAGTTAAAAAGGCCTCTAATGCTCCGTTAACCAACAGAGGCAGATTGATACACGCCAGGAAATTAACGGTCTCTTATTCCGTTTTTTCCCTTCAACATATTAATTTTCCAGTCAACTAACACAACCACAAAAAAGAACTTCCAGAGACAGTTATAAATTATTTTGCAAGAAACTAACCCAGTTACCATATTAAGATTTCATCATTTAAACCTTGTCTGGATAGAATCTAGGGTTTGCAACAGAATTTCATAACCAAAGGAATAGTGGTTCCTTACAGCCTCCAAAAATTTATAAAGGAATTATATGATTTTGATTTATGATCCCAGTGACAAGAGAAGACTCAGATTTGTAATCTATTTTTAGCATCTTTTATGCTGAAAAAATGTCAGGAGATAAAAACGGTGATAAATAGAAGTTTGAAAATACGAACTTTATTATTAAATATAAAAAAGAAATTCATGCAATACACCCCATAACTATTCATAGCTACTTTGCCAGCCCTGCAAACATTATGATAATAGTCTGTATTACTTGTCGCGCAAAAAGCAAAAAAAACCCAGAAAGTTTTTAACTTCCAAACAAAAAAAAGTAAGCTGCATTGCTTGTATAAATATAAACCCTCCACCAAAATCAATTTGATGAATTCATAACCCTTTTTTGGCTCAACTAACCATGCATACAAGCCAAGATCTTTCCAAGGTCACTGGTAGGTGTAACCAAAACCTTCACTCCTTTCCCAGCCATTGTCAGCACTCCGACTGTATTCTCTGGATTCGACTACAAAAATTGGACGAACATGAATCCAAAAGAGGCATATAATTTCGGACTCAAAAAGGGGGGCAATCACAAACCAAAGACACTTGAAGACTTACTAAATTTAATAAGAAATTGCGCGAAAATGAACCTGAGTTTTGGCACCACAAATAAGATTGACAGCGTCGGACTGAGCTTGGAATCTGGAGGGAGAGTAATCTCCATTCCGCATCCATTCCGAATTGTCGATACAGATCATCGTCGCCTGCGAGTCCAGAAATAGAGAAACCAAGTTCAAAATAAATAAATAAATAAATCAGATGAAAATCACATTGCGTGAACGAAGCATGCCTCGAGCACCATGGCTGATCGGAAATTCGAAAAATCTGCAGAGAGAGGAGAAAGCTCCAGTTGAAGAGATGGAAGGCTTGGCTTGGTGAAGAGGTTAGCTTTGGCTCTCAGTAGCACCCTATTGGGCCTTGGAAGTCCAATACAAATGGGCCCGTTTTATCGGAACCCGGAGCGAAACGTTGACGTCTTTTCTTTTTTGCAAGATATGAAAATGAGTTTAGATTTTTGGATGCGAAGGGTTATGATAAGTAAGTAAGGGGTCAGTTAAGTCATAGTACAGCATGTAAAAATTATGTGATTTTAAAATTTATAATCAATCCACTACTAACATGTTTAAGATAATATGATAATGACCTATCAAACATCCTACATGGTTTCAAGAGTATGTAATACCTTCCCATATTAGACTACTTTCAACTTCAGCTTCTACTCAGACAGACACAGGTACCTTATCCACGTTCTAATGCTATCTCAAACTCTCATGTGTCACCTTCCTACGTGTCTTTTTCTCTTCGATTGATAAAATTCCTGAACCAACATCTTACGCATTAGCCAGCAAAGAACCACACTGGATTCAAGCTATAAACAATGAAATCCATGCTCTTGAATCTAATCAGACATGGGAAATAACTGAACTGTCTTCTTTCAAGAAATCTGTAGGGTGCAAATGGATTTTTCGTGTGAAATATAATGCAGATGGCTCCCTTGACAAGTACAAAGCACGACTAGTTGCTAAAGGATTCACTCAAACCGAGAGACTCGATTATTTTGAGACATTTGCTCTTGTTGCAAAAATGTCATCTATCATTTTTACATAGATGGATGTGAGAAATGCCTTCCTACATGGTCATTTGAATGAAGAAGTTTGCATGAAGTTATCTCCTTATTATTCTTCTTCAGCAAGGAAGCAATTTTGAAATCCAGTTTGCAAATTACTCAAGTCCTTATATGGCTTAAAGCAGGCTCCCCGACAACCGTTTGCCAAGTTCTCCACTGCCTTATTGGACTATGGATTCATTCAATCCTCTCTTGATCATTCTTTATTCACTCTGTCCAGAGGAGACTCATTTCTTATCCTTCTAGTTTATGTGGATGATATCATGATTGCTGGCAATTTCATGTCCAGCATTAACTCCCTGTAGGAATTTCTAGCTACTCGGTTTCAAATAAAAAATTTGAGAGTCCTCAAGTACTTTCTTGGCTTAAAAATATCTAAATCTAATAAGGGCATTGTGGTGTCTCAATGCAAGTACATTTTGGATGAGCTTTGAAATTTGATTTTGCAGAATACTCCCAGCATCCTTGATAAAAATTCCATGACTAAGATAAAAAGAAGGGGAAAAATATGACAACCTTGCCTAATATCCTTGGAACCTTGAAAAGATCATTCTGAAGAACTTTGGAAAATAATGGAGAAGTGCTTGAATAAATGAATTCTCATATTCCGAAAAACAATTTATGTATCAACATCTTATAATAAACTAATAAATTAAAGAGGGTGGACAAAGTCTACTACGTGGATTGTAGACCAACTATTGAGAATGTATCAAGTTGCAGTTTGAACAATCATATGAAACATCATCACAATTAATTATTTGACACAAATCACTTTTGACACATGAAAATTTGTCAATAATTGGACCATATTCATTCAAGAATCACTTTTAATTAAAACGTAGATAACTGTAATACGTCTTTCGAACACTAACTTAACACTCAATATAGTTTTTCCTTTCATAAGCAACATTTCTGGCAAGGCCAGTCCCTTAGTATTCATCTATACTTAAATAATGCGTCATGGCGATTTCACATTGATTATTCAATACGACACGTTACATTTGTTTTTGCTACAAATTAGTATTAAATTAAGGCTCAGCCGCAACCTCATCCGTTGCTGCTTCAGGTTTTCTGGTAGCAAGTCCATTCTCCACCCAAGCAAGGTACCCTCCCCCCATGTTCTTCACATCCTTAAACCCCTACATACAAAAAAAAAGAAGTTACCTTAAAAATTGTGCTATCAATTAAATTCAGACAAAAGTATGAAGAAGTAGAGCTATACTACACACTTACCGCTCCGAGGAGATCGGTTGCGGCATGCAAGGATCTGACTCCACTCTGACAGCCCTTCAAAAAAAAAAAACACATCACAAACTCACATATGAAACTTTTATGTTACCAGGGACAGACAGGGAGTATTAGTATGATTGTTTACCACAACAATATGATCTTCCTTTCTATAAAGAGACGAAACCTGCTCCAGAAACTTGGGATTTTTCACCCTTCCTGCACATTGACATATAGAAGCAGAAGCCGAAGATTTAAGGGTGACTTTCATGGAACTTATCCCATGACACAAATTACAGCTTATCACTAACAACTCACAAGATGAGATATTACATGACATGGGGTTCCCCAATCCCAACCACAACTTATGGATTTATCCAAAACATTTAGTGAACTATTATCACTTATCTAATTACGGTCTGAATTATCACGATTTTCTAAAATCGTGCAATGAGAAGAAAATTGGACTGATTCTTTAAAATAAAATTTAGCATTACATTTTTAAACTAATATTATTATAAGACTTAAATTTGTGTGTGAAAATTACGTCATTTAATTATCAAAATAAATAATATCGTTTTGCGCACATAAAGAAAAGACATTTTTTCATACTCAATCATCCATAATTCTCAACAAATTTTATAAAAATAATTATATTTAAGAAATCAAACAAACTGATTCTAAGCATCATCCAAAATCAGTTCGTTTTTTTTCATAGCATTATTTTTGAAAAATCGTGATAGTTCGAATCACAATTGGATAAGCGGTGATAGTTCAGGGCTCCTTTCGAATTTTTTTCCCTTGAATTTATCAACTATATAGTCTTTTAGGAGGCGTTTAATAAATTGTGCTGAAAGCAGTAATGAACTGGAGAATGACCTTCAGGGGTGGCGAACATATATGGAATGTTTGCGGCCTTCTCCACATCAGCATGCCCCTTCTCAAACTCCTCCGTCGTCCTGCCGTTTACAAATCTTACAGGAAATTAAAATAACCAAGCACAGGTTTTTATTTATATTTTTTAAATTAATTTTGTTAATAAGAGGGTCAGAGTGCTCATGTATGTAGAGTTTACAAGAGAACCACACATGGGGTGGTGTCTTTAGGATATTCGAACCCAATATACTTAGTTTTCAAGTCAAATAGTTGACCATTTCAACCGACGAGGAATTCTTGGATGGACCGTGTCTATCTCGTGACGGTGGACATCACCAATAGAGAGTCGGCACGTAGCGCGTTGAAAAGTAAAAAAAAATTTCAAATAAGTGATAAATCGTTACATGTAATTTTGACTTTTCAACGCATCACGTGTCGACTCTCAATTGATGATGTGATCATTCACTAAAGTCATAGACAGTAGAGATCGACAGTAGAATCAGACCATGAGGAGGTTGATGTTGTTAGTACCTGACATCTAGATAATGAGATCCCAAACCGACCACCAGATCCTTTGCAGCAAGCACATCGACGGTACTCACCTCCGTCTCGGAGCTGCGCAAACCCGACAACAAACGCAAGAAGATTCAAAAGCAAACAACACACAGGCTTTAGCCATCCATGGACAAGAAAAGAAAACCTGTCTGCTGTTCAATCATGGAGGCTGCTGCTATTGAACTGAAGATAAGAATAATAATTTAGCAGTACCTGTTTTGAGAAACCTTGTAAGGTGCTGATGGTGTTGAGTACTGGGGTTGCTGCGCTGTGGGCTGCTCCATCTGATGGTAGTGGAATGGATCAGTGCGATCTAAACAAAATGCAGTTCACAAATCAGAAATTTTTGTACAGACACAATCTACCATGTGGATTGTGAATTCATTAATAAAGTATGGTAATGTGACACTTTGAGATTAATTAGGTGATTTTTCACAACCAATGATAGAATAATATTATTATATTAATTTTTTATAATGTCATTTAACGTCACATTATTATTATTATTATATTTTCTATGGTTGCGTAACAGTTACAAATACTTAAAACCGGTGGTTGTTGTTTAAGCGTAAGTGGGGAGTGTGACCGTGGAAAGGCATGTTCTATATCGCACAATTCAAAGTGCGCCAAATCCATTGGCTGATGATGTTTCCAGTTTGGTATTTGACCTTTATCAAACAGAATATATGAGTGTCCACATACTTCTTTCGTAATCTAATACATATTGTTTAAGATTATTTTGAATAGATTAAGATAAAGTTAATACTAACGGTTGAATAAATTTAATGAGTGATTGATTGATATTTTTTTAAAGAAATTCGTGCATAAAGTAAAATGGATAGATTATTATTGGTGATGAATGATTTTTTTATTGATTACAGTATGATATTAAAGTTATTAATGTTTATTATTTTAATATAGTTGTTGATATTAAATACGCATTGAAAATTGTTTAATGACAAGTAAAAGTGGACAAAAAATTCGGTAAAGTGACATATAAAAAAGGACAGAAAAGTACTATATATCTTTATAAAATCTAGTTAAAAAATAAAAATTATTAAGAACTATCAGTTTCTCAATGCGAACTATCACCAGTGCATATATACATTCAAGCCTGGTCGTGAGGTTATGAGGGCTCTAAGCGAAGTTCAGTTAAGGGTCTCTTATTTTATTTTATTTTTTTATGTTTATTAAGTCAGAAAATGTTTTAGAACACGAATGAAATAGTGGTCTAATGGTTAGGTCTTGAAATAAATGTCGGGAGATTTGGGGGGTCGATTCCAATTCTTGTAATTAATTTTATTTAACAAATTAAAATTTACTTCGAATCACACCTAAAAGCTCATTAATATGGTATAGGCGACACTTTATATACCTTTGGTAAGAGATCAGATAAAACAATATAAATTTGTTTTTTTTTTCATTTTGAAGTTTTAAAATGTTTATACCATAGCTAAATACAATAAAACCTAAAAAATTAAAAAAAAACTAAATCCTAAAATTTAAAAACCCTAAGGCTGTGTTTGGTTTGAGGAAAGTTAGAGGGAAATGAAAGTTAGAGAGAAAATAAATCTCTCAAAAAATTCATCTTATTTTACCTTTGTTTGGTTTGAGGTAAATTTTTTTGTAGAAAGTATTAAAACATTCTTTAATTTAAACAAATTTTTCATCTAATTTTCCATTTAGTTTTTCATCTCTAATTTTCTTTAAACCAAACAAAGAATTCCCTCTAATTTTTCATCAAATTTTTCTTTCCCTCAAATTTTCCTTTAACCAAAAATAGCGTAAGGGTATGGAACCCCTAGAAAACCCTAAACCCTACAATTTGAAAACTCTAAAATCCTATAATCATAGTATCCTAAGATGATAAAACCCTAAAACCTCTCAAACCAAATTTGTTTTTGTAAAACTATGTAATTTGATTTGCTCCCTTACCTAACGAATATGAGGTGTCGCCTCATATCCGATTTTCCCAATTGTGAATGACTTACCCATTGAAATATTGTAGTTTGGTGCGTATGATTATAGTTTGAAACAGCTAAAACCACTTACAAGTTTAGTTGTACACTCTCTGTTCTCTTTTACAGGTCACTTAACCGAATTTTTTGTTCACTTTTACTTGTCACTTAACAATTTTCAATGCGTATTTAATATCAACAACTACCTTAAAACATCAAACATTAATCACTTCTTTATCATAATCAATAAAAAAATCATTCGTCACCAGTAATACTCTACCAATTTTACTTTTTGCACGAATTTTTTTAAAAAAACATCAATCATCCACTCATTAAATTTGTTCAACTGTTAGCATTTACTTCATCTTAATCTACTCAAATTAACCTTAAACGACATGTATTAGAGGACGGAGAGAGTATATAACAACCAGAGGGACTGCATTATGATGGTTCAGCATAAGGATTAATCTTAAAACCACACAGATATTTCACATCCCAAAGTTGCTGCACTAAAGAATATGCCATAGGCGGCTCACAAGTTATCAGTGCTCCAAGCAGCATGCGAAAAATAAGAAATTAAAAACAAATAACAGCGAAGTGAGACAAATGGAGGCTCGGTGCACGCATGATGATGTGATGAACATTGAAGATGAGACTTGCCCAGACAATTATGAACATTGTCCACAAGTGTTTGGAGTCAACGGTCAATGTTACATCTCACATCGATCAGGTAGGAGATTTTTAGCTTCTTTAATTAGAGCTAAGATTTCTTACTAGTGTCAAAGTCTTTTGGGTGCAGATTCAACGAATGAAACAGCACAGCAACACAAAAACAATCTTTTTTGTTTAAAAAACTCTGAGACATTGCTAATCAATAAGGCATTCTGTTTTTTCGGGATTCTTGTGTTTGGGTTAGAAGAAAGGTTGATTTGGTATGCTAATTTTCAGCTTATCCTAGAATGTTCTTTCTGTGTCTAATGCTAGCAAGGTTGGATCAGTTTTTGACTGTAGCCTAGTTGTGAAAAATCTTCTTACCTCTTGAGACATAGTGATGTATTGTGCGACCAATTGTGTTACATCTTTGTAGCGATTAGCCTTCCATGACTACAAAAACTTTTTAAATATAATTTCACCTCTTAAAAGTGAAAACCAGTGTGTGCAGGATTCACTGATTCAACATCCATTTGGTGCAAAAACCTCCGACACTAGCATACATGTAACCATATCCAACAGGGAAAGTTTCACTTTTAACTTACAGACAGGCATAAACATGTGAAACAAAACACAGTAAATACATCGATAGCCTGTGGGTATCACCAAAATCACTGTTTGAGAAACCAGGGCCTGGTTATTGAACAGTCATCTATCGTTTCTCCATACTTAGTTGAGAAGTTTCCTCTACAGCCATCGAGCTCTGATGGGTTGCTCTGAACCTAACAAGTTTCCATCAGCTAAAAAGTCATCCTGCCGACCTGATCAAACTGTCTACTCATAATTACATGATGCGGGCATACTTATCAGCATTGATCCTCCCATCTCCCGCTTTTGGTCACCAGGACTTCTCCATAAGGAATGTCCTGGTGAACATCTAGCATACCCCGGCCCTTCAAGACCTGCAGAGACCATCACCATGAAAGGCATAAACATTAAGCGGTGTGCAATAACCCTCAATAATTATTTTGAAGAAGTGATTATAATCAAATTAAAGCTGCTGGCTCATACCAGAATATCATAAAAAAGCTTCGCACTTTTGGCCTTTGATTGTCCCTTCAGAGTCTCCTGCAGGTTCACTTGCTCTATCTCCTGTTGTTCATATTTAGAACTGAATGCTGACGCTAAGTCTTGTATCGCTTTCCTACATATGAAGAAGTCCAATTACCAAAAGTGGGAACCCAGGGCAAACATTGTTGAATAGGAAAAACTAAAGCCGCCGCTTACGTACCTGGTACTAGCAGACCAACCATCTGAAACCAATATAAAATAAGGGTAAGAGTTTAACCAATTCTCTCTTTTGTATAGATTTTTTTCTTTTTGCATCAAAGTGATTCAAGCTAAATAATACCAAATGATTATTTCTTACCAGGCTCTTGAAAATCCACCTCGGATGAGATAATAACCTGCCATTTCAAAATGAAAATCAGACCGCAACAAAAAAACTAGCCCAACCTTGACACAAGCTACTAAGAGATGAATGTGACGTTACTATCTCAACGCATGCGAAAACTTCTAATACATTTTATTTGGATATTCCATGACATCCATGCGTGAGGTTGGAACATGTTTACCTCAGTTTCCAGATCTCCTTCTTGCTCCACACTCAATTCCTCTTCAGTAGTGTTCGATGAACTTGCTTCTCGCACCCTCTCAAAACCCTCAGCAAGCGGAAAACCCTTGAGCCCTGCATCCCTGTGAGGTGTTTCAGGAGCAATAGCAGTATGCTCTCCAACTACGTCAGCAGCAGAAACAACTTTCCCATCTATCATCTCTTTATCAGCATCTACAACTGTGTCAGCAACAGATACCACATGCTCATCTATCTTCTCTTTCTCAGGATTGGTACTCTTGTCATCAGTGGATACTGGTATCTCCAAAACTTCAGAATCTCCCAAGTTAGGAGGGCAATCAGCTAACATCAATTTGTCATCATAACGGAACGGGGTTGAATCCAAAAACGAACCTATAGCAAAGCATAAAAAGTTAGCATTGCAGCAACAATGAAAGCAACAGAAATGATCTCAAAACTCACATTGAATTAATGGCCGCGTCAAATTTTTTTTTAGATCTAATAGCCCATGTCTCCAGACACCGAGAGCTGTTTGAGAAACTCTTCCTCGTTTGCGTACCAGGTCACCTGAATAATGTATGCTCTCCTTCACTTCCCTGATATGGAAATGAAGGGAATCTAATGAGCCAAAAATGCTATAAATAATTAACTTTAATAATCAGTCAAAGCATATATTCAAATGGCTGAGCAAGTGTAAATTTGCCAAATGCAGACCGATATTATACTGGTTATGCTTGCATGTTAATTAAATGAAGACCTGTACTGAAAGCTCCAGGGTCAACTCTTAATGATACTTAAATTCACAAATAACCTTCTGACTATAGAAACCGGTGGGCATGTTTAGGCAGGCACAGTCCTAAAGCCATTGGCAATGTTTAAGAAGCAAAAGTGGATGCCCAGCCTAATTACATTACAATGAAAGGGAGATAAAGGAGGCCTTCAGGATAAAAATAAAGGACCTAAACAAATTAGCCTTTGGTAAATGAACTTTCATTGTACTTAATATCGATCAAATGTCACTCACATAACCCTCATATTGGGATTCTACAATGCATTCATCTCAGATCTTGAAACAGAATCTGAGAAATTGAAATTATCTACATGTAACTACCATTGCGAGTCTCACAATCTAGAAAGCAATTTAAAAATTGATTGTTTACAGTCGCATCAGCATGCAGCAGTGATTTCCTCATTAGAATCATTATATAGATTCTAAGGATATTGAGTGAAGCAAGGTAGGCAATATACCTTTTGCCCTATTTTCAAAGCTATGAAATTTATAAAATCCTTAAACATTTAATGCAGGAAATCCATCCCAGCGGGATAAAAGAAAACAGCCACCATAGAGCATATTATATTTAAATTGCAGGCATACTTGTTGCTCAGCACTACTTGCTTGTCAAATAGACATTTTCTCTTCCTCTTCACTGGAACGTTTTCCATGTTAACAGGAGTTGGCAAGGACTTGAACAGTGCAGCTCCAACACCATCTGCACATAAGATCACATTGTCAAATGATAAACTAAGACATTCAAAAAAGTTTTTATACAAAATACTAATATGTGCATGCATTCAACAGAGAGAAAAACTAAAACTACTATACTGAATTTTGACCTGAAGGTTCATCTGAAAGATTCCTCTCAGTAGATATTTCAACTGTCACAGACAACTTTTTAGGTTGTTCTCTTTGGCATTCTGATGGTTCTTCTTTTGCTCCCAAATTGTGAGCCTCATTTTCGTCTTTCTTTGTGCTAGACATAACAGGACAAGATGATCCATATGCTGGAAGGTTAAGCATGTCTGCCTCGCAGGCTTCTACCGGTGAAGCGAACTTTTGTATGAGTGTTTCGATGCTTCTTTCTATTTCCATGTCAAGCATTAAGGTGTCATCCAAAGTCATATCAACTGCGTGTGGTGACAAAATGCTGGGAGAAAAAAATCCAGAAGAATTATGAAAGATCTTAATGAGATCCATGAGGAGATCTACTCATTAACTAGGTATATATACATACTCTTGATTTGGAGCTTCAAAATCTGAAAATGTTTCGAGGTCGATGGAAACTCCTTCACCACGAAGCTGTAAATAGAACATACAGCAGCGTGAGTAAATTTAGTTGAAGCTCAAATTAAGAATATTTCCTATACTAAGCTCAATGAACTCACTTGAATTCTTGTCATTTTTGCATGTAAACTTTCAATTCAAAATTTGCTTTTACAAACTCAATCAGAAAACATTAAGAGACCATGCGCTTTATCATAACAAATGAGTATTCAAACGTTCCCAGCTAAAAATACGCTGCGAAATTCCAAGGATACAAGAAAGAGTATCACAACTGCTAATCAAGTGCCCCAATTGCGCTTTGGAAATCATGGATATTCAAAAAAAAAGACAATTTATCTAGTCCGGTTAAAAAACCCTCAAGGATGCGCAGGCATTTCTACTGCTACAACATGAAGTGAAGTTATTAGTCAGATAGATAAAACAAAAAACGCAGCAGCATATAGAATTAACAAGTCTATACATCGAAAACCATAGACTGAAGTGTAAACAATCAGTTGCAAGTTGCAACATAACAAAGGATATGGAGTGATAAAATCCCAAGACAAGCAGTTGCATAATCAGAACATTGATATGTATTTTGGTAATACATAACTATACATCTTTCAAAATAATATCTTCCGCCGTTGACAAAACTTATGACAAAAAGTTTCAATATAATATTCTTTCAATGTGTGTGAGTATGGAAGTTTAAAAATGATAAAATTCTGGAACAATAAGCCAAACAGCTTAAAGGAGTCAGGTAAAAAAAAATGCAGTGACATGTATTAGAAGATTGTGCACACGTTACAGACCTCATTTGGAGAATATTTCGGAGCTTCTATATTTGCCCATAAGTCTGCATTCCCAGAAGAAAGTAAATTCTAAAATAAAATAAAAAAAATTGAGCAAACTTCACAAATGTAATACCTTTTAGCATGATCTCTTCTTCAGGCAACACATGATCTCTTTTGTAAAACAAAAAAGCGAGATATTGTTGTTAGAAGTATTGAAATATCTATAGCGAACTCTGAATGATCATAATGAAAATAGTGCACTAATATATACCGTTTCTCAACTGCAATGTCCTCGAAAATAAACTTATCCAACTCCAAGCTCTCTGGGAGAGTAATGGAGTGGTGTGGTGCTTGAAAGGAAGATTCCTGAGCATTATTTCGTTTTGCAGCAACTGCTTGTTTAGCTTTTAGAAGCATCTGGTTGCAATCTAAAAGCACATACTCGACTTTATGGGAAAATATCCTCACGACACCAAGCAGTAAGTACCCCAGGATTCTGTAGGTGAATGCAGGAAATCCTTCATCCATGATCTTCTCTGTGTGATGAAAAAACAGGAACCGGAAATGTTATTTAACAGAATCAACTAACCATCAATACAACAGAGAGAAAAAGAAAAAAAAAGGATGGGTGACGGGTGATTCCTGCCAATCGCTACCTCTACAGTTCGAATCCTGATGGTTGGGTGTGTGCGTTGTAAGTTACATTAACAAAAAAATTTATTTTTAAAAAAAGAACACAACAAAAAAGAAACCGTTAGCAGAACCTACTTCCCTTTTTCTCTGTACCTACTTTGATTCGCTAATTAGTTAAGCAAATTAATGGAAGACGGAGCTTATATAAAAGAATTCCTAATTTCTTCTTTCTTTCATCTAATTTTAAATAACATTTCAGACCTAAACTCCACTGGTGTTGTAACCCCTGAAATCACATTAATGGGAAAGTCGTTTACTTATGAACTGAAAACGAACTTACAATTAGATTTTACCAGGTACCTATCCGAATCTGCTAAGTCGTTCTGTCCAATTAAGGGAGAAAATTTATGAACTCTAACAAGAGAGCAAAATGTATAAACCCTAAATAATAAAATGAGACCACAGAAGCAGGAGATACCGAAAGCAGCCAAACACCTACTTGTGACGACTTAAAAAGCCTCATCAATGAATAACACTAAATAGTTACATCAAGCCCGCCTCAATCCTCACCACAGCCAAACACACTACATTTGAGATTCCTTGGTCTGAAAAATTGACATTTCGACATAAACCAGCAACACTGAACCATCAAAAAACTCACTAATCAACCCCCGGAAATCAGCATTTTAAAAACCCCCAACTCACGCATCTCATCAAGTCAACACACAGCAGGACCATCCAGAAAAAAGCAAAACACTTAAAAAGATGCAAACCCAAAAGCAAAATCAGTTCTAAATTTCTGTCAAAACCTAAGCACTGGCACCGTTTCAGTGAAATGGCTCAACAGGGAAGCCATTGGAAACATCGATTAGCGACAAAACCAAAAATTGATGACAACCCCAGTGCAAGCGAGGATCAAGGAAGATAAAAAAAAGGGAACGATACAAACTGACGGAAAATGGGATGTCGGTTTTGATGACTTGAGCCTTCTTCAGCCTGGCGTGACAGTAGGCCGCGACCAAGACGGCGCCGAGCGGGCCTTTCCTGGACAGCAAACACTGGGAATAGAACATTGTGATCCTCGGTTGGGTTTAGGGTTTCCAGAGCTTGCGCGATTTCGGAGTGCTTCAGAGAGAAAACGGTCGAGTGGTGAAATGAGCGAAACACAGGTGTGTCTGTCTGTGTGTTCTGCGTGCTACGTACTCTCTGTCTCTCATTCTCTCTCTCTATCTCTCTCTCTGCATTTTGTATTTTTGAATTTTGTTTTCCTGTCGTTCTTATCTTTTGTTTTCATTTTTTGTTTCCAAGAAAATGAGTTGAGAAATATTTACTACTATTTTTGGATGGATATTCATCTCTCAATTCCTAGTGATTCGGAAGGCATACTTCCTCTGTTATCTAATACATGTTATTTAAGATTAATTTAAACAGATTAACGTGAAGTAAATGCTAGCGCTTAAACAAATTTAATGAGTGAGTGATTGATGTTTTTTTTAAAAAAAATATGCAAAAAGTAAAATTGATTGATTACTACTGGTGATGAATGATTTTTTTATTGATTATGATAAAGAAATGATTCATGTTTCATGTTTTAAGGTAGTTGTTGATATTAAATACGTATTGAAAATTATTAAGTGACTAGTAAAAGTGGACAAAAAAAAATTAGGTTAAGTGACATGTAAAAGAGGACAGAGAGAGTATTTGATTTATGAGAAAATATAAACAAAATCAAAATAAGATAAAAAAAATTTAAATAGAAATTTATGTTTAATTCAGAAAATTTGATAGATGAAAAATTAGATAGATACTTTATTTTTAAAAAAAAGTTAAATATAATAATTAGAATTTTTATAATATTTTTAAATAATTTTTTACTTCTAAATAAAAACAAATCTAAATGAATTATTTTCCATTTCACTTTTCCTCTAATTTTCCCCTGAACCAAATTAATTTGGATTAAACAGGTTAATATGGTTGACTATAAAAATGATACTAAATTGATAATTCCAAAAAGTAAAAAAATAGTGAATTTTGAGAATTATACAAATATGGAATCACATAAAAATATAATAAAAAAAGAGTTAGGTGATATTTAAATAATGGAATCTGCATTTATAATGAATGTTTTTGTTCTTACTTTTAACATTTATTATGGCAGTTTTAATACATTTAATTTAAAATGTAAAAAATTAAAAATTAATGTATCCCACAACTGCCTTACGTCTCTTATAGCATTAATGAATAGTTATACACCTACTTAATTACTTTTTCTTTATGTTTATAGATTTTCCTTGAAAATCAAAACTGGGCAGAGAGAGTAATTCATATGAAATCTTAATATTTTTGGAAAAAAATATATAATAAGTAATACTTGTTGCTCCTGATGTTTGTCTAGAATTGCCGCTGGTACCAAAAAAAAAATATGCAGTGGAGAATATCTCTTCACTGGATTCTGAAGTCCAGCATCGCGATGATTTCAAATTTCAGGCCATGAAAACTTAATTTCGAGTTTCTCTTCGTCAAGAGAAAGAAGTGCCAGAGGCAGATGGAAGTTGGAACCAGTGCAAAGTGCAGCCTTTACGTTCCTCTTGTTGAAGGCTGCTGCAAGATACGCGCAAGAGAGTCGATGTATTCGCGAACGGTTCGCGAACAAACTCGGTCAGAGCTCGTTTATTAATAAACGAGTCCATCACGAACAATAATTATAAGCTCGTTTCATAAACGAGTCAAACATGAGCAAGAAATTGTCCGGCTGCTCGTTTATGTTCGCGAACAAGTTCGATAAGAAGCTCTAATAAAAGTTCGATAACTCTATTAAAAAGTCAGAGGACTTATTAACTTATGTTAGAATATAACTCAAATGCAAACATGTTACTCTATCGTAACATGAGTCAAGAGATTCAAAATTATTGAAGATGACTAAAATATATTGACATAAATTCCGTCCAACGTAAATGAAACAGTGGTAACTTTTGTCTATCATTTTAGACAAATTCTTACCATAAACCTTTTAATAAATTTATAAAATTACTTTTTAATAAAGTGAGCTTCTTTAATGAGTATGTAGTTCGTTTCAAACTCCATCAAATTTGCTTAAAAACTTGTTTATTATATATATTAAATTTTAAATTAAATTAGTTCATATGCTCGAGTAAAGC
>NQLW01000060.1:96981-116044 GCA_002312845.1 Kalanchoe fedtschenkoi
TCGGCTCGAATCGGCTCATATGATCGTATATTTCATATATGAATCTAGCTTGAGGTGATTACACAAGTCCAATTCCAAACCGGACCTCATGTGGGGATTTTTACAAGTATCAGTAGACTTCAACATTCCATTGCTCCGCCTTCTTGAGTTGCTTTTTGTACTCCACCCAGTCTATGCCTGAAAATCAAGTAAGCGCATTTCAAACACTATCACATCATCAGTCGTTGATGGTGTAAGAAAATATATTTTTGTTTTCAGTTTTTTACCCTCTTTTGCTGCCAGTGAGACCATAATGTCATCGATACCCTTCTCCATTCCCTTCAGCCCGCACATGTACACGAACGTGTTATCCTTTTTGAGAAGCTCCCACAGCTCTTCTGCGTACTGAGCCATGCGCGTTTGGATGTACATCTTCTCCCCTTTTTCATTCACTTGTTCTCTGCTGACCGCAAAGTCTAATCTGAACTTGTCAGGTTTTTTCTCTTTCATTTTCTCGAATTCCTGCGCCAAACACAGCATAAACACTCTCAGCCTCGCAAGTGGAGCTGGCTGGGTAAATGTGGCGATTTTTTAGTGTCTCAGGTCACCTCTTTGTAGAGCAATGAGCTGCTTGTTGGAACTCCCAAAAAGAGCCACGCTAAGCCATTGAACTACGCGCCACAGAACACAAACTTTGATTATTTATAAGTCATGTAAATCGAAGGATAGCAGATATCAAGATTCAAGAATGGAATATGGACTGTGTCGTGTGATGTGGCCTAACAAGAAAAAAAAAATACGATCAGAAGATTGGAAATGACTTGAATGTCACTCAGTCTAATGCTTTGATAATTTTGTCAGAAAGTTATTTCTGGTTTGGAATTGACCTGGTAGTCTTCATGATTCTCAAAGAACATTTTCCACAAGAAAGAGCGGAAAGGAGCGATACCGGTTCCCGTTCCGAGCTGCATTTTTGTAAAGTAAACATTAATGTATTTATCCTCAACGCAATAAAGTTGGAAGGAAAAGAAAGGACCCATCTCCGTGGGAAATCTTTTTTCCACTAAATTTCCATCTTATTATCTTTCCACCACATTTTCCAAGATCCAAACGAGGGTAAAACAGGGTGAATCCTGACAATCCACACGATCAGAGTTTGAATCCCTCTGATGGTCGAGTGTGTGCGTTGTAATTTACATTTAATGTGAAAACTAAGGAAAAAAAATGAAAGTACCATAATAATAGTGGCATTAGGATCTTTAGGCATCAGCATTTCCTTCCCAACAGGTCCTGTGATCTTCACTTCATAACCAGGTTTCAAGTCACCTAAAATCCGAATAATATGGAGGTCAGGAAATACGGAGCGAATTGTAAAACAGTAGATCCAATGGCTTGCAGTCTTTGAGATCAAGAAAATTGCATACTTACATAGGAAGTTGGAGCAGACTCCTTTAACAAGTTCTCCATTTTCATTGGTGTATACCAATCGCTTAACACACAAAGACACCTGCAAAACGGCAAAGCATTTTTCAGACAAATGAGCTGTTTGCCAGTTGACAAATTTACAACAATATTTACGATTGTATGAAAAGATGAGGATGTGGTTAAGTTGTGATGATAAGGTTAACGATTGACGAACAAGTGAAACAGTGCT
Organism: Kalanchoe fedtschenkoi; assembly: GCA_002312845.1. Taxonomy (NCBI): domain Eukaryota; kingdom Viridiplantae; phylum Streptophyta; class Magnoliopsida; order Saxifragales; family Crassulaceae; genus Kalanchoe; species Kalanchoe fedtschenkoi. Next base: position 98,615 of record NQLW01000060.1, read on the forward strand.
TACCGTTTTTGAATCTCCAAAGTCACCGAGAGCACTGCTGGCGATAGAGTATAGCCTCAGCTTGTGAGGCTTGCCATTCCTGTCGACACCATCTGGAATTACTCCTATGGACTGTCCTTCTCTGTAAGGAATTTCACCTGTAGAGACCCAGGTGAGCTATCAAAGAATCACGAGTGAGTGACATTCGTATGACATTCAGATCATTAAAAGTACGATTAGGATAATTCTGCTATATATTTTTCCGACGTAGGTGTTTGCAGAAGAGAGGATCAACGATCTTAAGTTCTTACCCTCAGTGCTGAAGACCATATGCCACGTCTCACCAGGCGCGTCATCGCCTGTAATCCTGGTGTTGAGTAAGCATCTGCCAATGTAAGGATTCTTGGGCTTGAACTTATTCACAACCACACCCTCTTCGTCCTTCTTGGAGTGCTTCTCAACTTTAGCAGCAGGAGCCTCAGCCTCAACCTCAGTGGCAATCACCTGGGCTCTTACAGCGAGCCCGCCTCTGCCGCCAGCTGTCAAGTCTCTAGCATACACCACCTATAGAAATCAAAGGCCACAGCATGAAATCATCATGATGGAGATGATCAGATCAATCAAGACGCATACAGAAGAAGGACAAACTTGGCAAAGTTTCTCACCTTCTTGAAGCAGGTGACTCTATCTGATGGTGGAACAATAGTGTTTCTGGCTGAAAGAGATGTTGATTTGGAAGTGGGGAAGGTGACTGCAGCTGTGATTACAGCAGCCATGATTATGTATCACGCTGACTGGAGAGCTGTGCAGAGTGTTGGTAGTGTTGAGTCTGAGGCGAGGGTGGGTGAGTGAGAGAGATTGCGTAGTAGTGGTTTGAAATCTGATTCATGGTGAAATGAGTGGAGGAGATTTTAAAGCCTTATGTAGTGGTATATAAAAGGATAAGTCTACTGAGGACATTTTGCTGGCTGAGATGTGATGCTGTGGACAAGTTTGATGTCAGACTTGACCTGCGGATGGGAGGACAACACCCAATTTTGATGGGTTCAGTTTGGTGCATCTTCATAAAGTCTATGCATTTCTTCAATGAATCAAAAGCATCAAAGTACACTAACTCCATAGCCCTTAAGAATCAAGCTTCTTATGTAATATTGGATGCTTCAGAATTTTAACATGAAAGAATAGGTATACACACAGCCTGAAGAAGATGTTTCACAACTAGTATTTGTTTATTTCTCTAGGGGTTTTTCTACTCTGCACATCAGCCTGAAACCAAATGGGTGTCAGAGTTTCTCAAATTCCGCCACTATGAAAGAGCACAATATAATTGGCAAACCTAAGCAGATGATACAGCTAGCAGGAAGGGATGGCCAAAATTGTCGAGGGGGTATTCCTTTTGAACAAGTTAGATGATCAGAGCTGAGAGGATTCTTTGGAGAAGTCCATTGCTAACGTAGCTGAAGAGAGAGCGGCAAACGCATGTTTACAAGCATGCTGAGTCATGTGAGTTTTCATTTACTATCATCTGACCCATCAGCAAGCTTCTCAGTATGACTGCTTTCTGGGTTACTTTGCATTTCTAGCAGCTTGAGTTGTTCCTCTTCTGTTTCTTGTGTTTGGATTTGTTTAGGCTTGTGGCTTGTAGACTGTTGATACAAAATTCCACCTATCATACATATCAAAAGTCCAACAGTGCCCACAAATGTCGAATGCTTGTCCCAAATAATCAGATTGATGATCACGGTAAGTAACTTATTCACGATGCCAAGAACAGTGAAACCTGTTGCCGATATGGCCTTGCGACAAGAGAACCCAAAGAAGGAGATTGCCAAACCAAATAAGCAGGATAATCCGACTGGTAAGACTACAGCAAAGGTATGCCAATCGGATTCGTCTGAAATTTCATGTTTGATCTTTTTCAGCTCTCCCATCACGAGCAGTTCAAGCGGGAATAGCAGCAGAGCCTCCAGGTTGTTGTACAATACAAGGCCCCAGGTATTCAACCCAATGGTCATGACAACATGCTTTATGTAGACGAAATCTATGGACATGCTTATTAGATACGCCACTGCCCAGCTGTACGCCATGAACGTAAACTGATAATCCGTTGCAACATAAATCACGCTTCCACCAAATATTGTTGCCAGTGACATCCATGTTTTCAGTGACGGCCAAGGTTGATGCAAAAAAAGAGTTTCACCGATTGCAACAAAAATAGGAACAGCAGACCTGAAGACTATGAAGGTGTCAACATTGGCATGGAGGAGGAGCTCACTGTTTGTAAAGAGAGAAATGTAGAATATGACGGCAGCAGGCAAGAAGCGCCACATGGTAAGAAGGTCAAGCGGGTCATGTTCTAAAAGCTTCAACCTCCCGCAAAGGAAGACTCCAGCAGCACTAGTGAAGTACTGTAAAGCAGTCAAGGCGCCAGGGTAAGGAAATTTCATGACGGCCCATTTGTTGATAATTGACAGCAGGGATGCTGACAGGCAGTAACCTGCAGCTATGCCATAAACTGAGGCATGCTGGAGGAAACTGTTGAACCAGGAGACTTGAACTTCCCCAGTTGTACGTAAATTGCCAGGATTTTTCTGGGAACTTCCAGCTTTTGGATTCTCTACATCAACTGACATCTGCAAGAAAATAGCACGACAATTTAACAAGTTTCCTTTAAATGTTTACAGGATAGCACAGTAAGCAAAGCAGAGTGAACAAAAAAAAGACGCCATTCATGAGTCACCTTACTAAGAGTTAAATTTTCAAAGATATTATCAGTATTCATTTATTATCATTAAAAAAACAGTAAATTCATTCGATCAACGCATACACCAGTACGAACCCAGCAATAAAATTAGACTTAACCCCTAAGTTTAACGCTCACCGTAGTAGAGGATCTAGCCCCTAAATAGATTATATTATTAACCTTCAAAGTTAACATCTACACCCAAAGCGAGGAAGACCACCTACACTAAAACTTCAAATCTTCAAAACAAAGGGCACGGAACTGAAAACACGAACACCGCAAAACCAACAGCTTCAGCCAGGACAGAACAACAATTTTAAAGGAACCAAATCAACAGTCACGTGCCCAGCAAATTTCTGACGTCTAACTACACGCTCAAAAATACACACTGACAACTTAGCTAACTAGCAAGGTGTTGCAAGTTAAATGAAAATGGGTATTCCAAATTATTCTGATTCATATCAGAATCATCCAACTGTGGTTCCAGCTGAATCTCCCAGGCCCTGGGCAAACTAGCCTGTAAAAGACAACCTTTTAAGCTTACAGTTTTAAACTCAGTAATGTCCCGAGAACTACATTGGCGTTCAAAGGTAGAAAAATTCCAAGAGGGCAAATATGATCTTAATGCTCAGTTAAAAATTTATTACGGACACGGGTCATTGGTCAAATCCGAAAGCTTCACAGGTCAATACACAAATAATCTCATGAAATTCAACAATCTGCTACAAAGTAAGACCTATCAAACACAAAAACTTCATAGAAGCTGCCACTATGGATGCCAGTAAAGTAAGAAACTCCTTTCCTGATAGTTGAAAAACTTCTACACGCCGAAAAAAATTACCCAGCATGCGAGACCAGACAACCTAGTGACCTACATAGTATTTTGATAGAAAACCCCTTTAACAAGATTGATAGCCAATAAGCACCTTAACAGTTTTGTGAAGACAAGGCAACCAAGAGTGCGCGCAGCTATGACAATTTTCACAGCAGCATAACATCTAAAATGGTATAGCCTACAGAACTATGTGTAAGAAATCACTTATTTCCCAGAAGTCGATCGAAATCTACATCAACTGTATCGCCTGCAGAAGAAACACAGAAGCAAAAAAAGAGTGTGGATTGAGAGTTTGAATCTGGAAAGTAACCTAAGAAGGGCAATGTCGACCAGGAGCAACTGGCTAGCGGCGGCAGTGAGAAGGGGCAAAATCACGACGTCGGTGGGTCGAGCGAGATGGGATCGGGAGACGAAGATGAGAGAATATTATTATAATCATTAAAACGAAATCGAGTGTGAACGATGTCAAATTAAAATCGAACCAAAATAATAGTCATCGGTTTTTTGAAATTTGAAATCGAAAATTTAAAACCGAATCGATCCATTAACATTTAAAACCGAATCGAATCAATCGATTTCAAATCAAACCGAATCAACCGGGACGAACCAAACCAACTGGGACCGAAGCGAACCGACCGGGAGCGTCGTGACGCTCTCAATCCTATTCTGTTATATATATAGATTAAAATGAAATCGAGTGTGAACTATGTCAAAAGTGTAAGGGAAAAAACGAAAATAAAAAAATAAGGGAAATTTTTTTATAGTTTTTCAAAAAAAAAAAGTAATGTTGCTTTCAATTATGTTGCTAATTATTTAAATTGTTGATAATTTTTTACAAAAATGACACTCATATTATTTTAGGTAGTGCAAAATAATATTATTAAATTAAATAATATTGTTTCATTCAAATGAATAGAACAAGTTTTTTTATACTAAATCAATTATCATCTTCCACAAATTGAATAAGAGCAATTATAGTTAGTGAATCAACTAAATTGATTTTAAACAACATTCAAAATTAGTTTAAAATATTTTTCATCGCATCTTTTTCGATCGTTCAGATAATTCAAACTCTAATTAAGATAATGATAATAGTTTATAAGATAAAGTACAAAAAGGGGCATATACTATCCTCTATATTAAAAATGATGTCATCACTTTGCATTTTTAAAATTTCAGGTCTTTTGTAATCTAGGGGGTGCATGTGTAAATTTTATATTCTTAATCAGATCCACAAATAAATTTTTTAATACTTATACGGATAGTGAACCAAACATCTTTAGTTTATATTATTTATGTTATCCCATTACTAATACACTCTACCAAACGGGGGCTCAAGAGTTATAGGCCATCGGAGTCGAACGATGAACACATACAACTTATAATTTTTTTGACAGTATACATATATATTTTGACTTTTTTTATTGAAAATAAACATTATTTATAGTTTTTTAAATGTGTTACACTTGCGCACCACATCATATGTCACGTGAGCATTGATAAAAAAAATTAGCATTTTTTTTAGAATACCTACAAAAAATTTAGTATTTAGTGTCCTAAAAATTTAAAGATCCATTTTACCCTTATTGCATTAATTGAAATGTATGATAGTTAGTAAAACATTATAAATAAACTCAAAAATGAAATCATCTAATCAAATCATAATCGTTTAATATATGAAATGATTAATGCAGAATTGTTCACCATATATATTTTCAAATTAAAATTGTTCTCAATGAGCCCCTCCCAATACAAATCTAAAATAGAAATTTATAAATAGATAAAATTGGAAATATTTCTAAACCATATAATCACACAATTGAGAAGTAAAATGTGACAGTGTTATGAATTTTTTGCAAATTGTCATTTTTTTTTCTTTTTTTCCATCTTACCATCAATTAAAATTTTGTTTCTATCCTATTTAAAGAAAATCGTGCCTTCAAATCGGTGTTTGAAATCAGTATTTTCTTACGCTGAACTACAGTTCGCTACCGTGACATCTTTTAAACTATACATTATCAAGTTTGCATAAAAATATCAATTTCAAACCACAGTTTTATTATTTTAAAATCAATAATTTGAAAATATAATGATTTTTTAAATAAAATATAAGCAAAATTAACATTGTTGGTAAGATAAAAAAATAAAAAAATGGTAAACCGTAAAATAAGTAAATAATCTAGTATTCGATACAGTTAAGGTTTATAAAGACTTGTATCACGGGCAGCACAAAAACTTACCACTAGTTTTCATATGAGCCAAAAATCACGTGCTTCTCTCCACACTTTTCTCTTTCGCTAATTTTTGTATATATATAACAAAATAGGATCGTCTGGGTGTCCGTACAACGCTCCCGGGCGGTTCGGTTCGGTTCGGTTCGGCCCGGTTTGGTTTTGTTGATTCGGTTCGATTCGATTTGGTTCGGTTTCAAATTTTAAAAAATCATTCGGTTGATAGTTTCATATTTTAAAAAAGGATACTACTAATTTGGTTTGATTTTTAATTTTTCTCGAACCGAACTGTCGGGACGACAGGTGCCTTTATTCGTCTATCATATTATTCTACTACTCCTGTTGAATGTTGTCGTGCTTCCCCGACCATCATTCTAATCAAAATCTGCACACCCAAATATGTTGATCTTTCTTTTGTTCGTTGGTGTGCTGTCTCATTCCGTGAATCTGCATCCAAAAGATCTTTTAGGCCTCAACAATAAGTAAGGCGTCTTAACCCTAATTAAGAAAGTTAAGAATCTCCACCTAATCGATGTGGAATGTAACATTAGCCATATTTTATTAAGGAGAAATAGAGGACCATATAGCAAAAAATTGAAGAAGAGAGTATGCAAAAGACATAGAAAAAGTGAAGAAGACGCTTATGAATCGCATGATAGGAAAGATGAACGGTTGAAATTGGTCAGAGAGGCAGAAAGACGTCGCGTGCGTATGGGAGCATGAAATTTAAACGACATCGTATGAAGACTGATAGTAAGTTGCTGCGCTGCCCCCGTATAAGGGCATCCCCATTGAAGTTTCGTCGGGAGGTTTGTGTCAGGCCACGAACCGCTTCGTTTTGATGTGGAGGTTGGTTTGTGGCCTTCTGACACAACACCGCTTTGTTTGTACGAAGCGGTTCGTGAAATGAAAGTAGAGAGCGTTTTGGAGTTAAAAGCGTCATATATACTTTATACGGCGTTTGTAACTTAAAAGCGCTGTATATGGAAATACTTTATACGACGCTTTTAATTTACAAACGCCGTATATGTAGTTATTTAAATTTCGAAAATCTTTGATTTACAAATCTTTATACCATAATTAGTTAATTTTTAAAAAAATCTTTACATATATTGAAAATTTTTATTATTTAAAATTTGTATCATATAAATGTCAAAAAAATCTTTAATAATTATAAACAATCAAATATGTAATTAATCTAGAAAATCTTTAATAAACATATGAAAAAATATAATATGACATGTGGGTCCATGCGCAGAGGTTTGAAAGATTTATTTCAATGTGAATGTAATTTTGTGAAAAGAAGATTTATGAGAAATCTGATGTGGCATGACACAAACCTCCTTTTTGTTTGTTTTGATGGGGATGCCCTAAGGGCATCCCCATTGAAGCTTTGTGCAAAGGTTTGTGTCAGGCCACGAACCGCTTCGTTTCGATGTGGAAGTTGGTTCGTGGCTTTCTGACACAACACCGCTTCGTCTGCACGAAGCGGTTCGTGAATTTAGCTTATACGGCGTTTTTAACTTAAAAGCGCCGTACGACGCTTTTAAGTTAAAAACGCTGTATATGGTATTTATTTAAATAAAATTATAACCGTTGTTTCTAACGTTCAAAAAAATGACCGTTGTAATTAAAAAAATATTTACCAACACAAAAAATAACCGTTGGTGAAATAAAAAATTAAAAAAAATAATTTTCTCCAACTATAAATAGTGACTAATTCTCTTATTTTAAGCTTGAAATGTACTAAATTGAATGTTACGTTTAATACGTTATTATTTTTATGGTTTGATGAAATATTTTATTATTTAAATTTTTTAACATATAAATATAAAAAAAAGTAATATGAATTAATAATTATAAATAATTCAATATTTAATGAATTTAGAAAAGATTTAATTAATATAATATGAAAAGATAGAAAAAAAAGTATAATATGACATGTGGGTCCCATAAACAGAGATTTGAGAGGTTTGTTTCAATGAGAGTTTAGATTTGTGAAAAGAAAATTTATGACAATGTTGAATTGGTATGACACAAATCTTACGTGGCATGACACAAACCAATTTTTTGATTTGTTTGAATGGGGATGCCCTAAATAGTTTGAGAGTGACAGGTTTCTAATCATGGGATCAGTAGTCACAAATGTCTGTCAGATTAAGTGCCATTTTCGTTAATTAATGCTTATGTTAATTGTTAACCGTAAAACTACGCGCATCTTCGTCGTCACTTCGCTTCAATTTCCACTGAAGCAGCACAGCCCCAAGTCCCAACCGTACGCATAAGCACGCTTCCCAATCAATACTCCGATCTCGACTCTGACGACCCACCCATTATTCCAATTCCAACTGCTCGCTTCCGCATCGTGCAAGTCGATCGATGGCGGACAGTCTGACGCAAATCCTCACCAATCCGATCCAGCTCGCGGACCAGGTCATCACGGCCGCAAGCGAAGCCAGCTCCGTCAAGCAGGAGTGCGCCGACCTCAAGTCCAAGACCGAAAAGCTCGCCAACCTACTCCGACAAGCCGCGCGCGCCAGCTCCGACCTTTACGAGCGTCCCACCAGGCGGATCGTCGAAGACACCGTCCAGGTGCTCTCCAAAGCCCTAACCCTGGCTCTCAAGTGCCGCTCCAACGGCTTCAAGCGCGTCTTCGCAATCAACCAAGCCGGCGCCTTGCGCAAGCTGTCCGCCCAGTTGGAGAACTCCATCGGAGACGTGTCCTGGCTCTTGCGGGTTTCCGCTCCGGCTGTTGATAGGGGTGATTTGGGTCTACCGCCTATAGCGGCCAATGAGCCCAGTTTGGGGTTCATCTGGGAGCAGATTGCCATTTTGCATACTGGGTCGGTTGAGGACAGGTCTGATGCAGCTAATTCCCTGGCGTCCATGGCGCGTGACAATTATCACTTTGGGAAGCTGATTGTTGAGGAGGGTGGGATCGGACCCTTGCTGAAGTTGGTCAAGGATGGGAAACCGGAGGGCCAAGAGAATGCCGTGAGAGCCATTGGGTTGCTTGGAAGGGATTCCGAGAATGTGGAGCAGATGATCGTCAGTGGTGTTTGTATGGTGTTCTGCAAAGTCCTTAAAGAAGGGACTATGAAGGTTCAGGCCGCTGTGGCTTGGGCTGTTGCTGAGTTGGCTGGTAGCTATCCCAAGTGCCAAGAGCTTTTTGCCCAGAATAATATTATTAGATTGTTGGTGAGTCATTTGGCATTTGAGACCGTTGAAGAGCACAGTAAGTATGCGATTGCCAGTAAGAATCCGTCAATTCATGCTGTGGTAGTGGCGAGCAAGCGTAATGGAGAGGCAGATGCAAAGAGCCATGTTCCTCATCCAGTTGGGAGTAACCAAATCCCGAAGCATATGCATAACGTGGTTTCAAATACAATGGCTATGAAATCCGAGAAGCAAGGGGAGAGTCAAAAAAATGGAAACTTCAAAAACCATAACCAGCAGCAGAGTAGTGGTCCAGGGGGTTATAGTGCCAATAGAGCAAGGGAGTCTGAGGATCCAACGGTAAAGTCCCACATGAAGGCTATGGCGGCAAAGGCCCTTTGTTGTCTGGCAAAGGGCAATGTGCCCATTTGTCGGACCATCACCGAATCTAGAGCTCTACTGTGCTTTGCAGTTCTTTTGGAGAAAGGATCAGAAGATGTGCAGTACAACTCAGCAATGGCACTAATGGAGATCACTGCAGTGGCGGAACAAGACACAGATTTGAGGAGGTCTGCATTCAGACCTAATGCCCCGGCGTGCAAGGCTGTTGTTGATCAGCTTTTAAAGATCATAGATAAAGGCGACTCAGTCCTCCTAATCCCATGTATCCAAGCTATTGGGAATTTGGCTAGGACATTTCGAGCATCTGAGACACGAATAATATCTCCATTAGTGCAGTTGTTGGACAGTGGCGATGACAATATATCCTTAGAATCTGTAAATGCTCTCACAAAGTTTTCTTGCTCGGCCAATCATCTACATCTTGACCACTCAAAGGCTATCCTTTCTGCCGGTGCAACCAAGCATTTAGTCCAGCTTGTGTACTTGGGTGGACAGGCTGTCCAAACCCCTGCACTGATACTTCTCTGCTACATTGCTTTGCATGTACCAGACAACGAAGAACTAGCAAAAAATGAGGTGCTCAATATTCTTGAAAGGGCCGAGAGAGCAGAAAGGTCAAAACACCCGAACTCGAGCCACAATGAAACTGTGGAGAAATTACTACCATTGGCAAAGAGTAAGCTAGAGCTTTATCAGTCAAGAGGTATTCACTAGCCTGATGAACGTTCTGATTCTGGTTAATTTGTGCTCCAATCCCCCCTTTTCGATCCGATGTAATGTACGTACATATAGTAAGTACATACATTGAATTGTTATTGTTGTGCCTATGTACTTGGTTAGAATATGAAGTCTCACTTAATTGAAAGTCCTGCCTACCTCCGGCCTATTTATTTTCGTTTGGAGAAATTCCGCATTTTGAAAGAAATGGCTAGTCTTAACGTCTCCTGTGTTGGTCCCTCTTTATAACGAAACATTTGCTATCCTGGCTACCTTATATGCATGTGCAGGTTCCTTCTTCTTTTTATATCAATTTGCACGTTCTCATTTATTGAAATGTTGAAGCTCATGAAGTGATTAAACTGATTTTATGGGTGGTTGGCTGTGAATTGTTTGGTGGTTTATTGGAATCTGTCAGATTAGTATTTCAGTATAAATGATTGGTTCACTCTTGAAATAAGAAGATTCCGTTAGAAGGTGAAGACTGGTAAACCAAAGTTGATGTGTCAAGATATTTATGGGCAAGAGACATTCAATGAAAAAAAATTCTCTAATCTGAGTCAACTTTATAGCCATCGCCAGTTTATGAATGAGTTATATGTTTCAACCACATGCCATCTCATTTGTTTAACTCTTTATCCTGAGCATGTTCCCAAAGTATAGCTGAACTTGTTCTTGATTCTATTAAATTTATGATTCTGGTATCCTGTGTAATTCTGGGCATGCTTCAGGTTAAGGAATTATATAACTTTATATTTTAAGCTTCAGATTGGTGATTGTATCTTAGGCTTTGTTTGATTTAGGGAAAGTTTCATGGAAAGGAAAATTAAATGGAAAGTTTAAAAGAAATTTTCTGTTTGGTTTAGATGGAATATTTTGAAGGAAAAGAGATTGATGTCAAAATGCTGAGTTTTCTTGGATCGGCTCAAATAGGAACCTGGAAGCTTGCCTAAGAGCATCCCATATTTCTTTTAAATCTGCCAACTTCAGATTCCCACACCAATCAAGCATGTTTTCTAAATTTTCAGGCCAGAGATGAGTTGAAACCAATACCAATATCTTCCCAAGCACTATCTATGATTTCTTTGATATTAGCTTGACACAAAATTATAGTGTCATCAGCAAGCTGCAACCAAGATAGACAATCTTGATTTTCAACCCATTTCACTCCTTCAATAATGTCACATGAATTGCCTTACTTAGCATTTTAGACAACCTATCAGGAATGATATTGAACTAAAAAAGTAGACTTGGGATAACCTTGACAATCCATTCTCTACGTTGCTCTTTGCTTGGATTGTGATAGGGAGTTGGTTGATTGATCTGAGTTGTACCGCCCCCATTGGTGCAATTCATCACCATTGATTGTTACTCTGCACTGGATATAATTCCACTCTGCTAGGGCAGCAAATGAACTGATAGCGGCTCGCTAACTTATTCGATCAATAGCTCGAATATAAACAAAATAAGTAAGCAAAATTTTTAAACTCGTTTAATAAACAAATCGAGCTTGAACAAAATAGTACACAATTCGTTCATGTTTACGAACAGACTTTTTAAAAACTCGTTTAATACTTGGATGATACTCAGTTTAATACTTGAATTATACTCATTTGGGACTTATTTTGCTTATTTAATAGTTGGGACACTTATTTAATACTTACGTTTTCTACTGCCTTTTCCTTCTTCAAAACAAACAATACACATACACATAAGTCCGAAACACAGCCGTTTTGTTCAATAAAATTAGGGTTTCCTAATTTCTCTCCTTTTCATTTTTTTTCTCAAATTTAACCTTTACCCGGCCGACCTCGCGCCAACCGGTTGCTGTCTGTGGATTAGTGTTGTGGAATCGTCAAAGGGCAAAGCTGACCTCATCTCATCTCGTGTCTTCGCTTGGTCTGATTTTCGTCATCTCCAGTCGACCGACTTCCATCTAAGAGTAAGGTAAAAGTGTGATCAGTGGCCACCTTGTTCGATTCTTTGATTGATACTCGGATCTGTCGCCCCTGCTTTTGCCTTTCGTTTACAGTTTTTTTGTTTAGGGTTTCCGATTGTGTCAGATCCTTGACATGCAGTATGCGAGTTTCTGAATTGTCGACGGCTGAGTTGTGGTGTGGGGTTTTAGATCTGGTTGTGCTTGTGCTTTTCATTCTGTCTGATTTGGGGTTTTCGACTGAATTGATTTTCCGGATTCTGACCTGCATGCTTATTCATTGATAATTTTGTATGCGAGCTACAGTCTTTATTTCAATGTTACGGTGAATTAGTACTACAACAATTCACAATCTGTTTTTCTTTGCCACTGAAATTTCAACTCGATATAGTGTCTGAAAACAGTCATGTCTACTTTATGGATATTTTTGGAAATTAAGTAGTATAAGACTGCTTTATCGGAGGATTTGAAGGGTTGAAGTTATTTAGTTATAAGATGGCTTATTTAGGTATAAGATGGCTTGGACTTGTGATGAGGATTTTTTGGCATGAATACTGATACATGTATGAACAGCACAAGCACTATTATAGTGTGTTTCGTTTAGGGAAAATAAGGAGGAAAGGAAAATGGAAGGGGTGGAAAATTCATGGGAAAGTGCTTAAACACTTATTTTTGTTAAAATTTTTCTTCTCATTTACCAACTATTTTTCCCACCCTTAACTTTCCCGAAACCAAACGACCACACATTTTCCTTTCCCTCAAATTTTTCCTAAACCAAACACAACCTTACTGTTCAGGATTTTGATCTTCATAGAGCACATATCATCAGGATTTGTAAAGACTATCAGTATTATTTTTTATTTTGTTCTCTTTTGTCTGTTTAAATGACTTTTCCAAGTTTTGATTGTAAGCTTTCGAGATCTGCTCTGGTATATGAGGTTTTTGGATCTCATCCTTCATAAGTGTTTTTGTATTATTTTTTTTCCAATTATGTGGACTATTTATCTCCCATGTTTCTCCGGATTCCATTGATTTTTTATGCTTTTTTCTCTTTCTATATAAATGTGTGAGTTACTAAATTTGTTTGGTTGTTTAGTTCCTGCTGATTTTTTGTTCCTCTCTTGTTGTTCAGGTAAACCTACTTTGTATCGAAATGGCTACCAGTAAGTATCTGCAAAAAATATATATTAATTCTTTTTAAAAAATCAAACATTGTATGACTAAAAATTTTGTTGATCCCCAGGGCTTCAGTTTGAAAACTCATGTGAAATTGGAGTATTCTCTAAGCTGACTAATGCTTTCTGCCTGGTTGCTATTGGAGGGTCTGAGAATTTCTACAGGTATTTCTTTTACACAGATTTTCAGTGAGTTTTTTATGTGTATTCTAATTATTGAGCATTTATGATTGCACAGCACGTTTGAATCTGAGTTGGCTGATGTTATTCCGGTCGTGAAAACATCCATTGCGGGTAATAGGATCATCGGACGTCTGTGTGCAGGTGAGAATCATAAACTTAATCAGAATTTATTTCAAAGATCAGGCATTGTTAATGGCTGGTTTACATTATATTTATGCTTGTAGGTAACAAAAATGGGCTGCTTTTACCTCACACCACAACTGATCAAGGTGATTTCAGCTGCTCTTTTTATTGTCTCTATTTTCTAGTTTTGTGTGGTATCATTATTGTTATTGATACACACTCGATATCATCCGGGCATACAAAAAGCTTCTATGTTTTTATACCTGATGACATTGTAATGTTGCATTGGAATATGCTGTATTATAGGCATATCATTGTTTCCTGGACAAGCTAATGTTTTCACAATCGAATGACATATAGTTCCCTTAGCTTGTATAAAGCACATATAATGGTCAAGATATCAATTATGATAGTCTGTTTATCAATACTAAACTGCTGCACCAGTTTATTTTAACATTAGCCCCGTTTGGTAGCATGTATTACTAATGGGATATGATAATCAATAAAAATGTAACATGTTTGGTTCACTATCAATATAAGTATCAATAATCATGAATTTTACTCTTTAAAACCCGTATTAATAATCCATTCAAACTAGGTGGGAGTATTAATTCTGGTACAAAAAATACACCCTATGGCTACCAAATGTGGCCCTGGTGTTGGAGTGTCTTTTTGTGTTTAATGGTTTTGGTTAGGTTATAAAAATCGAAAGGGTTTTAGGAACTAATTGTTGTATTTGATTAACTGACTGAGCATATGACCTGACTGAGCAATCATTTTTTTCTATCATGGATCATCTTTGATAGCACGCATCAATTTGAGTTGCTATTTGTGTCTGCCTTTTACCTTGACTATTGTGGTTAACCCTTGACTGCCCTATTTTTATTTACAGAACTCCAACATTTGCGCAACAGCCTTCCCGATAGTGTTGTGGTTCAAAGGATTGAAGAAAGGTTATCTGCTCTTGGGAATTGCATAGCTTGTAATGATCATGTGGCGCTTGCCCACACTGACCTGGATAGGGTATGTACTCGATTAGCAGTGATGGGTGTCAAATAGGTCATGTAATATATGTATGATTTGCATTGATTGTAATGATCATTTACACTAAGTAATTTGGACTCTTCTTTCGATTTATTAGGAAACGGAAGAAATTATTGCTGACGTGCTTGGGGTAGAAGTTTTTAGGCAGACAATTGCCGGCAACATTCTAGTGGGTAGCTATTGCACCTTCTCCAACCGGGGTGGTCTGGTATGAACACTTATTATCAGAAACAATGGGATTACTAGATAGCTTGTGTGTAATCTGTAATTCAACTTATTTCAACTTTACCAACGTCGTTTGTGTTTTATATCTGAGCAGGTTCACCCGCATACTTCCATTGAAGACTTGGATGAACTCTCCACCCTTCTCCAAGTTCCTCTTGTGGCCGGCACTGTGAACCGCGGCAGTGAGGTAATAGCTGCTGGGATGACGGTGAATGACTGGACAGCCTTTTGTGGGGCGGACACCACAGCCACCGAGCTCTCTGTTGTTGAGAGTGTTTTCAAGCTCCGTGAGGCACAACCAAGCGCAATAGTTGATGAGATGAGGAAATCCCTAATTGACACCTACGTCTGAAACCATTCTCATCTCCAGTTCATCAAACTTGAAGAACATTTTTCCTATCATGTTCATCAATCAAACTTGAAGAACATCCGTGTACAATGTTGGAACTGAGATTCAACATTGTGGTCTTGTGGTAACATTATGTGTTAGCTTGTTTCAATACATTCCTCCTGAAATTGACTTTTTGATGTGTATTTTCTCTTTTTTTTTTTTTTTTTTTTTTTGGGAACAGGTGTATTTTCTCTAGCTTTCTTTGTCAGCATGTGAAATTGAAATATCTGAATTCTCGTTTTTTATATAAATGATTGAGCAGTTTTGTATACAACTATCTGAAATTTCAACGCAGTTTAGTATCTGAAAAGAGTCATGTTTACTTTATGGATATTTTTGGAAATTAAGTAGTATAAGACTGCTTTATCAGTGGATATGAAAGGTAGAAGTTATTTAGTTTTAAGATATTTTTGGGCTTGAACTTGTGGTGATGATTTTTTGGCATGAACACTGACACTTGTATGAGAGCACAGATACTATTATAGCGTAACCAGCTGGTACAGAAAAATAGGCGGGAAAGTATATTTTCCGTGGAATTTATCTGACTTTTCTTTGAATCTGATTGAGTCGGCCTATTTCTGACTTACAGCGTAACCAGCTGGTTTGGAGTATAACTGTCGGGACCATGGCCGCGGCCATGTTCACAGTCATCCAGGCTTTCGGCTGTTGAGGCTTTCATGGGTCGGTTTGAGAAATTGGATAACCAAAGCCTTTTTCTTTCTGCTGAATTTGCGCTTATTTTAGGAGCTATATGTGACATAACTTCTTTAGGAAATGATAGTAGAGTTATTTATTCGTATGGTTTTGTAAAGTGTTGGATGGTTTTGAGGGATGATTCTGCATCTGGTTGAATGGGTGTTGTTCGGTATCTTCATCTTTGGAGAATGTTAACATGTTTGGAAGAGGGAGTTTTCGAGGGTACGAAGCGGAATTACGCTGAGTCTGATTTGGTCATGGTCTTATTGCCAAGACATCGGAGAGTCGCTTCGATGCTTCGAGGTGAGAAATACATGAAGGATTCACCGGAGGGACAACAGACTCACATACGATGAAAAAGGCAAAACATTGACGCCGGACTAATGGAACTTTCAAAAATGTCTTTCATTTAAACTGAGCTCGCCTGTGGCTTTTAGATGAAAGTCCAGTGCTCAAAAGAATAACATCTCTGGAGCATATCTTAGCAGATTGATACTTGTTTTTTGTCGCATCAAAATAAAGACGCTTTAGTTCAATTCTATTTTTCAGGAACGGTGTCGTTTTTGTTCGCAGCATTTAGATCGGGATATTCTCTGCTTCCATTTCATTCCTACAACTCAGTTTCCCTCTATTTCAAAAACCCTAGAAATTCGAACGCTCCACTCCGTCGAATCACCAACTGATAAGTCCTCGCCGAGTCTCGCCTCTCCTTCAGGTTTCTTTTCTTTGTTTCGGTTGTGTGCATATTCGATACAGTCACTGACGTGTTGTTCAGAGCAGCGTCGTCTCGGTGTAATTCAAGTCTCTGTGCAAAAAAGTGTTGGTGGTCTATTTTTATTAATTTGAAAAAAAATAATATAATATCTACTAAAGAGATGAAATTTGAATACTAATTTTATTTGTAATTTTTTTATATTTTGATTATTATTTATATAAAAATCTAAAAAGATGATTAAAATGGAAATAAATATTAAAGAATGGAATTATAAGAAGCTCACATTTGATTCAAATACTCACTTTTATTAATTGAATGGATTAACAATGAAGATACTTAAGGTATTTATACTATTTTCAAAAGAAAATGGATTGTTGAGTTGTATGACATTGACATGCAATGTCTAATAGTTATGACTCTACAATTCTCTTGGCATGTTACTAAAATATTCCCTTAATTAAACTCTTCAAAGGATTCTAGGAAGCTCCATACTCTTTCCTTATTTTCACTTCTCCCTGGCTATTTCTTCTGGTCTTCTTTTGTACTTTTCTTAGGCTAGCTTCACGGACTAATTCACTTTAATCTAATAAGACATCGATATTCAACACTCCCTCTCAACGCCAAATTTTGATTTTTTTCTTGTGGTCTCTTGATGTTAAAGTCGTGCTCTACCATGTACTTCTGCTTCGATCAGTCTTCCTTGAACTTTTGATCGTATTGAAAACTTTGTCTCATCTTCGAATGATTCTCAGTGCTTGTGAACCTTCTTAATTATTATCTAATATTTCGCATTGCGCCTGACTTCATCAAAGTCTTATTCTGAAATGAGTCAACTCATCTGAAAAAGTAATTTATTATTTGTAAAAGGGATTAACATTC
>NQLW01000060.1:120225-138462 GCA_002312845.1 Kalanchoe fedtschenkoi
ACCAAATGTGGCCTTGGTGTTGGGGTGTCTTTTTGAGTTTAATGGTTTTGGTTAGGTTATAAAAATCGAAAGGGTTTTAGGAACTAGTTGTAGTATTTGATTAACTGACTGAGCAATCATGTATTTTTCTATGATGGATCATATCTGATAGCACGCATCAATTTGAGATGTTATTTGTGTTTGCCGTTAACCTTAACTATTGTGTTTAACCCTTCACTGTCCTTTTTTTTATTGCAGAACTCCAACATTTGCGGAACAGTCTTCCCGATAGTGTTGTGGTTCAAAGGATTGAAGAAAGGTTATCTGCTCTTGGGAATTGCATAGCTTGCAATGATCATGTGGCGCTTGCCCACACTGACCTGGATAGGGTATGTACTCGATTAGCAGTGATGGGTGTCAAACAGGTCATGTAATATATGTATGATTTGCATTGATTGTAATGATCATTTATATTAAGTAATTTGGAATCTTCTTTCGATTTATTAGGAAACGGAAGAAATTATTGCTGACGTGCTTGGGGTAGAAGTTTTTAGGCAGACAATTGCCGGCAACATTCTAGTGGGTAGCTACTGCACCTTCTCCAACCGGGGTGGTCTGGTATGAACACTTATTATCAGAAACAATGGGATTACTAGATAGTTTGTGTGTAATCTGTATTCAATTTAATTCAACTTTACCAACGTCGTTTGTGTTTTATATCTGAGCAGGTTCACCCGCATACTTCCATTGAAGACTTGGATGAACTCTCCACCCTTCTCCAAGTTCCTCTTGTGGCAGGCACCGTGAACCGTGGCAGTGAGGTGATAGCTGCTGGGATGACAGTGAATGACTGGACAGCCTTTTGTGGGGCGGACACCACAGCCACCGAGCTCGCTGTTGTTGAGAGTGTTTTCAAGCTCCGTGAGGCACAACCAAGCGCAATAGTTGATGAGATGAGGAAATCCCTAATTGACACCTACGTCTGAAACCATTCTCATCTCCAGTTCATCAAACTTGAAGAACATTTTTCCTATCCTGTTCATCAATCAAACTTGAAGAACATCCGTGTACAATGTTGGAACTGAGATTCAACATTGTGGTCTTGTGGTAACATTATGTGTTAGCTTGTTTCAATACATTCCTCCTGAAATTGACTTTTTGATGTGTATTTTCTCTTTTATTTTTTTATTTTTTTTTTGGGAACAGGTGTATTTTCTCTAGCTTTCTTTGTCATCATGTGAAATTGAAATATCTGAATTCTCGTTTTTTATATAAATGATTGAGCAGTTTTGTATACAACTATCTGAAATTTCAACGCAGTTTAGTATCTGAAAAGAGTCATGTTTACTTTATGGATATTTTTGGAAATTATGTAGTATAAGACTGCTTTATCAGTGGATATGAAAGGTTGAAGTTATTTAGTTTTAAGATATTTTTGGGCTTGAACTTGTGGTGATGATTTTTTGGCATGAACACTGTCACTTGTATGAGAGCACAGATACTATTATAGCGTAACCAGCTGGTACAGAAAAATAGGCGGGAAAGTATATTTTCCGTGGAATTTATCTGACTTGTCTTTGAATCTGATTGAGTCGGTCTATTTCTGACATACAGCGTAACCAGCTGGTTTGGAAGTATAACTGTCGGGACCATGGCCGCGGCCATGTTCACAGTCATCCAGGCTTTCGGCTGTTGAGGCTTTCATGGGTCGGTTTGAGAAATTGGATAACCAAAGCCTTTTTCTTTCTGCTGAATTTGCGCTTATTTTAGGAGCTATATGTTACATAACTTCTTTAGGAAATGATAGTAGAGTTATTTATTCGTATGGTTTTGTAAAGTGTTGGATGGTTTTGAGGGATGATTTTGCATCTGGTTGAATGGGTGTTGTTCGGTATCTTCATCTTTGGAGAAAGTTAACATGTTTGGAAGAGGGAGTTTTCGAGGGTACGAAGCGGAATTACGCTGAGTCTGATTTGGTCATGGTCTTATTGCCAAGACATCGGAGAGTCGCTTCGATGCTTCGAGGTGAGAAATACATGAAGGATTCACGGGAGGGACAACAGACTCACATACGATGAAAAAGGCAAAACATTGACGCCGGACTAATGGAACTTTCAAAAATGTCTTTCATTTAATCTGAGCTCGCCTGTGGCTTTTAGATGAAAGTCCAGTGCTCAAAAGAATAACATCTCTGGAGCATATCTTAGCAGATTGATACTTGTTTTTTGTCGCATCAAAATAAAGACGCTTTAGTTCAATTGTATTTTTCAGGAACGGTGTCGTTTTTGTTCACAGCATTTAGATCGGGATATTCTCTGCTTCCATTTCATTCCTACAATTCCCTCTATTTCAAAAACCCTAGAAATTCAAACCCTCCACTCCGTCGAATCTCCAACTGATAAGTCCTCGCCGAGTCTCGCCTCTCCTTCAGGTTTCTTTTTTTTGTTTCGGTTGTGTGCATATTCGATACAATCACTGACGTGTTGTTCAGAGCAGGGCCATCCCCGTGTAATTCAAGTCTCTGTGCAAAAAAAGTACTGGGGGTCTATTTTTATTAATTTGAAAAGAAATAATATAATATCTACTAAAGAGATGAAATTTGAATACTAATTTTATTTGTAATTTTTTTATATTTTGATTATTATTTATATAAAAATCTAAAAAGATGATTAAAATGGAAATAAATATTAAAGAATGGAATTATAAGAAGCTCATTTTTATTAATTGAATGGATTAACAATGAAGATACTTAAGGTATTTATACTATTTTCAAAAGAAAATGGATTGTTGAGTTGTATGACATGCAATGTCTAATAGTTATGACTCTACAATTCTCTTGGCATGTTACTAAAATATTCCCTTAATTAAACTCTTCATAGGATTCTAGGAAGCTCCATCCTCTTTCCTTATTTTCACTTCTCCCTAGCTATTTCTTTTGGTCTTCTTTTGTACTTTTCTTAGGCTAGCTTCACGGACTAATTCACTTTTATCTAATAAGACATCGATATTCAACACTCCCTCTCAACGCCAAATTTTGATTTTTTTTCTCTGTGGTCTCTTGATGTTAAAGTCGTGCTCTACCATGTACTTCTGCTTCGATCAGTCTTCCTTGAACTTTTGATCGTATTGAACAACTTTGTCTCATCTTCGAATGATTCTCAGTGCTTGTGAACCTTCTTAATTATTATCTAATATTTCGCATTGCGCCTGACTTCATCAAAGTTTTATTCTGAACTGAGTCAACTCATCTGAAAAAGTAATTTATTATTTGTAAAAGGGATTAACATTCAGAACAAAAAATCACATTATCCACCTTACTATAGTACTCTAAACTACATAGTTTTATATTTCAATAACCAATCCTATTGTCAAATATTAATATTTTATTGATTGTCACACGATATTATTAATAAAGATATTAGTTATTTCACTTTTGGTCATTTAATTTTTTTCAGCTTAATTATTTATATTAGACTCGAATATTGTTGTTCACTAACTCAAAACTTTGTTAAGATTAAAATTACTTGATCAGAAATTATCATGATCCGAAGATAAAAATATCACAACAAATCTCACGTTTTTTTAATGCATTTCTATTTCACCATTTATTTTCTGGCAGCTACAACAAATACATTATTCAGTATCATAGTCGAAACAGAGAGCTCGTAGGATTGACGATCTTCTTTATCTTCACTATATTCCAAATTGTTCTACGCAATTTTCGGCCGTGGCTAGCACATCCCATGTCGCCTCCCCTCACTCTCCTTAAATCTAATACCAATAGCTATCTAGCATCAATTGAATTCTTAATTTGACATTATGTGTAGGAGATGGCGTCATTTTAATGTTCGATTTTATTTTTTTGAGACCATTCTGGTGGCAGCGGCTGAGGTTGAGGTAGATAAGTCTGTTTTTCAATTGTTTCAGTCGCATCCGTTACCTTATTTTCCAAGAAATAGAGTTTAATCATTCGACAATACTATGTTGGGAGAAAAGTTTACTTCAAAAAGTGTATCGCAATACAATGCTTACCCTTTATGTTTGGTTTAAGACTAGAAACAAAAGAAAATGATAGATCTTTCTACATTATAATTTTTTTTGTTGGTTAGAGATAAAACAAAATATAAAGAAATTTATAAAATTTAATTTAATTTTTCTCCTAAGTTTTTATGTATTTTCTCCTCCTAAATTTCCTCTAAATCATACCATAGAATTATGTTCACACTTTTTTATTTAATTTTAATCTTTATCAAATTTTGAGTGAAAATATTAAATCATAAATTAAGCAAATTATAATGCAATTAAACTAACTAACTTATCCCATATGAATTATTATTATTTAATTTTTTATACGAAATTTATTTTCTAATCGCTAGCATGAAAATTCCAATGTGGGTTTGAGCCTATTAAAATTTATTTGCTAAATGTTAATTTAGGGTTTACAGCCTCACTGCTTCGGAGTTGCTCCGGTGGGAAGAGGAAAAAGTCTGCGAAGGGCTGCTGCCAAGTGTGAGGAGTGGCTGCCGGAAGACACTTCGCCTGGATTAGGGGCAGAGAAGTCGAAGATATTTGTGAGGGTCTCCTCCTCTTCGTCTGAATTTGGGGCTTTGTCCACTTGGGGCCTGTGCAATCGATCCGTTTGCACAGCCTAATAGCCGGCCTTGGTTCAGAGCATGCTGAAGTTGATTTTCTGGTCTGCGGTAAATTGAAGATGAAAGTCAAGCTCCTGCGTATCCGAATAGTTGTTTTTTAATGTGAATATGATTTATTTTTTATTGAAATCTCAACTTTGCTGAAGAAGAGGGTTTTCCTTAATCAATGTGATGTCACATGTTTTCTGGGATGATGTTGAAGAGTAAGTTATGGTCTCGTCTGTGTTTGGTGACCGAATCCTTATTTAGTTCAGCTTCTTATTATATGAGCAGCTTACATGGTGTATTGGTTTTTCTTCTCCGTCTCAGGTGGCATGCCGTCGCTTCATGGACCTGGGACGCACAGGATGAAACATGTGGTATATGCAGGATGGCGTTTGATGGCTGCTGTCCCGACTGCAAGCTCCCTGGTGATGATTGCCCTTTGGGTAAGTTTCTGTTTTGCACCAGTTTTTGAATGACTTTTCCTGGCTTGTAGCATCTCTGTGGAAGTTTCATACGCTGGACATTGTAGCTTCACTCTGATGCGCAGGCTGAATCATGGACTGCACATTCAGGCTTTTTTTCTTTATGTGGGGTTATGAAAAGGATACGAATCTGGCCTCTGTCGTGTTTTTTGTTATCATAATAGATATATGAGATTTTGGTTCGTGTGATGCTTTTGTGAAATTGAAACTACAAATGTGTGTGTCTATGGTATGGACTTGGCAGAAAATGTTTTTGAGCCAGCTGCGTGTCTAACCATTCACCATTTCGTACGTTGTTATGAGGATCATAAATGAGGATTTTTTATCAAATGTGATTTTTTCGCTTCATTCTCTATCATTTCTGAACCCCCGCTTGGTTTGTTTTCCATAGTGACCTTTTTGCTGTTCGGAACTGCGAAAATCCCTATCATTTTCGTAGTTCGCAATCGAGAAAAATTTCATGTGATTTTCACAGTTACAAAGTGAGAAAATCATAAAGATTTTCGCGGTTCCAAACTGCGAAATTTGAAATCTTAAAAATATTTCACGTCATTGTCCGCTTAATTCTCGCGGACATATGATTTTTCGCAGTTGTGACCTAGATTTTCGTAGTTACGAAGTGCGAAAATGACATGGAGCTTTTCGCGGTTGCGAACAGCGAAAATAATAGGAATTTTCGCATTTCGGAACTGCGAAAAGGTCAGCATGGAAAACAAACCAAGCTGGGGTTCAGACATGATAGAAAATGAAGCGAAAAAGTCATATTTGATAAAAAATCATAAATGAGTTAGTCATGTTCACTGCCAGTATCAATTTCTTTTGTTGGTCATAATGAGTATATAAGGTTTAAAGTTCGTGTTTGGTGACTGCTCCTCGCCAATCTGTTACATGTTTAATATAAATCACTCTTAACTTATAAATGTGTTTCAGTTGCGCTGGGATCTCATGAAGATGATGTCCCTAGGATCTTGGCTTTACTTGTTCTGCTTTAGTTTCTTATTGTTCATACCTTAAGACATTTTTGAGGGACAAGGCATGATGACATGAGTCTCTCCCCATTTAAATTTGTCCTTTGTTTGGTAATATTGCTTGTCACCGGTCCTCAAATCCAACTATCTGAAATGTCATGCCTCTGCTTCTCAATCTGTGGATTAGTTTGTTCCGTGCTATATACATTTGATTTGTTGTCGTACAGTTTGGGGTGCCTGCAACCACGCCTTCCATCTGCATTGCATCTTGAAGTGGGTCAACTCACAAACCTCTCAAGCTCACTGCCCCATGTGTAGAAGGGAGTGGCAATTTAAGGAGTGACGGAGGTGAACCATAATGGCTCGCTATAATTCCCTTTGAGAGAATCATGTCTGGCCATAAGAGTGGAGTCCAGTGTTGTCTTCCCAATCATATTTTCTATTTCAGGAATATGAAATTCATAAACATGGTGCTTATGACATTCTCTTTGTGCACATTTTCTCATGCAATTTTAACCAAAATGCCCATGCATTCATTTTTCTATAAGTTTGTAAGAAATAATTTACGGAATTTGGAGAGAATTTATTGTGTCTGATGTAAATTATATTTGGTGTGAATATTTACTCTGTTTGACCTTTTATATTTTTTGCTTTGGACAAATCTTTTCACTTTCATTTAAATTGAGACACCAACTAGCTTCAATAAATATATCAAATGTAATCAGTATTGTATTTAGTAATTTTTTTTATTTTTTTCGGTGTCCACGGGCAGCACACTCTTTCGATCTTAATAGTGACGCTCACGACCTTGAAGTTATTAGATAACATCGAAATCACTAGGCCAACACTTTGTTTGGTTAGTAATTAATGTCATCTTCCACGATCTCTTCTTCCTCTCTTCATCTCAACTCTCCGTGTCTGCCTTCAAATCCACCTTTCCGCCACAGCTGATGCCGCCACCAGAAAATTAGCTCCGTACACCTTCTCGTCGCACCTCAAACACAAATTCGCCGTGTATGACAGTGGCGGTTCCATTGGGTGGATAGCGGGGACAGCTGTCCACTCAGGTCCAGACCAAACTGTTTGTTTCTTAGTGTAAAATTAATATATTTTTAATTTTTGTACCCCCAATTAAGTATAAAAATATCAATTTTTTTATTTTTATACCCCCATCTAGCTTTAAAAAAAATTTATATCCTCAATTAAGTTAAAAAAAAGGGGGAAAAACCCAAAAGAGGCCCTGAACTATCACTGCTTACCCAATTGCGGTCAGAACTACCATGATTTTCAAACAGTGTGCAATGAAAAAAAAATTATATTGATTTTCTAAAATAAAATTTGTCATTACATTCTAAACCTAATATTATTATAAGACTTAGATTTGTGTGCGAAAATTACATCGTTTGGTTATCCAAAGACACCGTTTTCTTTAAGTGCGCAAAACAATATAATTTATTTTGATAACCAAACGATGTAATTCTCGCACACAAATTTAAGTCTAATAGTAATATTAGGTTAAGAATGTAATAGTAAATTTTATTTTAGAAAATCAGTCCAATTTTTTTTTCATCGCACCATTTTTGAAAATCATGGTAGTTCTGACCGCAAATGGGTAATTGGTGGTAGTTCAGGGCCCCTTTTGGGTTTTATCCCAAAAAAAAATCATGTTTTTTCTTTTTGTACCTCATTCAGCTTACAAAAATTTTTTTGTACCCCGAAATAAAATTTCTAGTTCCACCATTGGTGTTGGACTCAGTACACCGTCGCATGATCATGGCGCAGCTTGCACTTCCTCTTCATCTTCTCATTGCGTTTCTCTTGCCCTCGGCTGAATCTGCTGCTGCTGTTATTTATGAGTACACAATTGGAAGATAGCTTCATGCAGACGCAGTTTAGAAAAAGGAGTGTAAATCTAAATCGTTTTAGACTGCAACTTCAAACATTTAATTTAACCGTCTTTTATATCGTGGTAATTGGATTAAATTCACAATAGATTTGAAACCACGGTTCCAACACATGTATTGTGATTGGGCTGCACAGTTAGCTGTAAATCAAATCACTTTGACTGAATATAAGCCAAATATAATTTTTAACCACGGTTGACTTAATTAAAACGCCTAAGAAATTTTTTTGAATGGAAGATCAATCGAAAAAATAAATTTACAGAAATCAGAAATTTGAAAAAAATCATTTCTGAATGAGTATTTATCTCTCTTGGTAAAATCACAATCAAAATGAACTAATTTAATTTTTCGTTACATTTTCTCTATTAATAAGGGAAATAAAACGGGATATTCAGTGTACTTCAGTGACTTATGAACACTCATAATTATAATTAAGTTTTATAACATGATATGATCACTTTTCACCTCTGTTTATTATTTTTAACAAAAATTATAATTACATTTTCCTGCCAATGTAACTTAATATTTGTATAATTCCTGTCTGTCTAAAAGTTAAACGACTCATATTCAGCTGTCTCCATTTCGATAAACCAGAATTTACTGTCATTAAGGCTGTGTTTGGTTTGAGGAAAGTCAGTGGGAAAGAAAAGTTAAATAAAAAATGAATCACTCAAAAAATTCATCTTATTTTATCCTTATTTGGTTTGAGATGAAAATTTTTGTAGAAAATACTAAAAATTTCTTTAATTAAAAAAAAATTTCCATCTAAATTTTCATTTAGTTTTCCATCCCTAATTTTCTCTGAGCCAAACAAAAAATTTCTTCTAATTTTCCATCAAATTTTTCTTTCCCTCAAACTTTTCCTAAACCAAACACAACCTAAGCGAAAAATAAACGTCTTTAGAGATGTTTATATGTTTTAAGGTTATTAGATACAGTTATTTATTTACTTTTAATAAAAAAGTAACATTTTATTTTAGGGGAAAAACCCAAAAAGGGCCCTGAACTACCACCGTTTACCCAATTGTGGTCAGAACTACCATGATTTCCAAAAAAGGTGCGATGAAAAAAAAATTGGACTGATTTTCTAAATTAAAATTTACCATTACATTCCAAACATAATATTAGTATAAGACTTAAATTTGTGTGCGAAAATTACGTCATTTGGTTATCAAAAGACCGTTTTCTTTATTTGCGCAAAACGATATAATTTATTTTGATAATCAAACGACGTAATTTTTGCACACAAATCTAGTTCTTAAATTATATTACGTAAGGAATGTAATGATAAATTTTATTTTAGAAAATCAGTTAATTTTTTTTTTCATCGCACATTTTTTGAAAATCGTGGTAGTTCTGACCGCAATTGGATAAGCGGTGATAATTCAAAGTGCATTTTGAATTTTAACCCTTTATTTTATATATAACGGAAACAAATTTTATAACGGTAGGAGGGCGCACCGTGCCTATAAAATCGCCTTTCCTCCTAGCTTGGGCTGGGCAGGCGAGTAATCTTACACGCTGGAGCCTCTCACTATAAAAAGTAAATGGAACCATTGAAAAATTTGAGACCAAATCATATATTTCAAAAAATCAAATTGAACGGCTTCATTTGGTTCAATTTGTATTTTTTAATTTATTGATTAATTTAATTATTAAATAAGAAACTTTTCATATAAATAATAATATAGATGTATTAATTTATATTATATATTTAATTAAATTTTAATATGATCTAAAATATAATAAAACTGTTCGGTTTAGATCGTTTCAGTTTGAAAATATTAAAAACCAAATCAAATCATTAATGAGTGATTTTTTAAAATTAAAAATCATAATCTAACCACTAACACTCCATATCAAACCGAACCTATTGGCTAAGTGCAATTTAATTCGATTCGAGTTTTATTTTCAGCAAGCGCGCGTTAAAATGCATGTTCCATCAGCAGCCCTTTATTCTATCGTCAATTGAACCGAGCTGGTTCAAATCGAACCGAAGCCTGTATTCATAACGACGTCGTTGTAGCAGTGTTGCAAAACCCTGGGGTTCGCCGGAGCGCAAGGTGAGTGAAGGAAGAGCAGAGATGGGTAGAAGGATACTGAATGACGCGCTTCGAACGATTGTGAATGCGGAGAAGAGAGGCAAGGCTACCGCCGACCTCCAGCCAATCTCAGGCGTCGTGTCAGCTTTCCTCCGGATCATGAAAACTCGAGGTAAATTATCATCATACTTGTTTTACTCTTTCTTGGCCGAATCCCTGAAATGGAATTTAGGGTTTACATTTAGTTTTTGGCTGTCGAGATTCAAGATGTAATGCATTTTATTTTTCTCAATCTTTGATTTCATTTCGGATTCGTGTTACTATTTCTGTACCGGCGTGGCCGGGGATGATGGTTTCTGACCGACTTTAGCACTGTGTGATCTAAAAGGGGTCAGTATTGGCTTCCTGCAAAATAATGAACGGCTGGGAAAATGATGAATGGTTGGGTACAAGTAATAAGGATCAGCAAAATAAATTTGCTTATAAAATTACACTTATAGATTCCGCGGGTAATATTAACTTGAAAATCTTGTGACAACATAATGCTTTGTGATGGTCCTAGTGATTGGAATAGGTGTGAGACTCGGAAAGATCAATGCTGGATGAATGTTTGGGCTTAAAGCTAAGGCTGTAGACAACATTAAATATTCAGGAGCCATTGGATACAGGTCTGAATGGGGCTTCTGGAAGTTGATGTTGTTTTTCTATTGGGATTTTCTTTTATGAGTTGATAAGTAGGCATAACTGTTGCCAAAACATGTATAAGAGGATTATGTGTGCGGTCCAAGTCAATGTCGAGCAGCCATTCGGTATGACTGGTTTCAGCGAGACTCATCGTGAATCTAATTTGCAATTGCTATTGAAGCTGTAAATGTCATTGACACATTGTTCAAGATGTCTGAGTGGGATCATGAATCTTTATAGTAAATTAATAATCAAAATGCATTAGAAATGTAATCAGGGCGCAGTAAGGATTTTTACTTGTATGATGACTCTTTTGTGAACCCCACAATTAAAATTGCTCCTGTGATATTGTGATACTAGAACCTAAACAAAGTGCTGTGCTATAAGTAAAGACATTTACTGTAACTGAGAACCTGATGATTAGTTGATTGCATTTTTTTCAGTGGTTTTTCGTAAACAGTTTCAGTATTTAAAGTAGAGAGCTTTTGAACACTGTGATAATGCTATCAGGAGGAAAATGTATGCCAGCTCTTACTGCCTAACATTTTCTAAGAAATGTGTTAAGTATTACTAAGGATTTTAATAGAACCAATTAGCCGTAAAAATTAGATGACAAGACTTTTAAGGCCACGACAAGGCATGCCTCGCAATGAGAAGTGAAAACTAAGAGATGAATATTTTTAGGTGAATATCTATAGTTAGTCTACTCTATCAATATATATATATATATATAATGAAAGACTTTAAACAAGGATTTTTCCTTTCTTTTTTCTGGACAGATTGAATACTAAGAGATGAATATTTTTAGGTGGATATCTATAGTAAGTCTACTCTATCAATATCTATCTATCTTGCAAGACTTTAAACAAGGGTTTTGCCTCCATTTTTTTTCTGCATAGATTCATAGTAAATCATTTAGATTCTGGTCTCATGTTTGTAGTGCGTATCTTACAACTGCTGGGTTCTGACTGCACTACTAAAATGTTTTTACTACAAATCAACTTCCGCTTTCCTTGTTTACATAAACAACTATTTGTGGAGCTCTTTGAAAGATGAGCGCTCAACAGCTACCGGCATGCTTGTCTACAAGATGTGTTCTGTGCGTCAGCCTGAGATTCAAAATTCTGACTACCCTTGTTTTGATATGTGTTTTTCCTTTCCATAGCTCTGTTTAGCTGAAGCACTGATGCAAAGCTGGTATTAAACAGGATATATCAAGGATTTTCAAGTTCATGATCCACACAGAGTAGGAAGAATCACCGTTCAACTACTAGGTAGAGTCAATGATTGCAAGGCTCTGACGTACAGGCAGGACCTCAAGGCAAGAGATATAGAAACGTACAAAACACGGGCGCTACCAACGCGCCAGGTGCACCACCTTAACCATATGTATCTATCCCAACTGTTCAATTCATCATAATAAGTTAACTTACAACTCCGACTTGGCTGTTGCCATTGTGTGTTGTTTCTGCAGTGGGGTTATGTAGTTATTACCACCCCAAATGGGGTGTTGGACCATGAAGAGGCCATGCGACAAAATGTAGGCGGTCAAGTCGTCGGCTATTTCCATTGATGCATCATCATGCCTAAGCACTGAACGGAATGTGCTTCCTGGTGGTATTTCTAGATGGCATGTTGAATTTCACTTATGATCATACACACTGGGAAATGGGAGTGTCGAGCTTCAGACCCGTTCTCTTACAGATTTCGTGTGTTCTTGCTGGTCAGGACTCAATGTTGTTGCATTGAGGATCCTCAGGTTTCTGGTAGACTTCTTTGTGGAAAATTGAGGCCCCATCTTGTGACTTACGTAGCATTCAATTTCCTGGACATCAGTACTCTCTCACATTTTGTTGTTTTGTTTAAAGGGCAAAGTATAAAATGGGATATGTATTATCTCATTTTAAAATCATGATCAGTCACTTTGTAATTTTGAAATTTCCATTTTGGATTTAGGAATTGTTGTGTACTAATTTAATTTATAATTACTATTTATATCTAAGCATCAACTAAAATTACATCATTTTGCGACATTTTTTATTCATTTTTTTATTTTTATTTTTTTAAAATCCAAATCCTCTCATTGTGAATTTTAAAATTACTATTTTCGTGAAAAATTTATAATTACAATCTATAATTACTATTTTTTGTTTTGTTACATATTTCATTACAAATACTTTCTAACACATTTATCATTTTTTAAAGTACAAGAATGAAAATAGTAACTATGAGTTGTAATTACTCATTCAACAAAATGAAAATAGTAATTATTGATTGTCATTATAAATTGCTTCATTAACAAAATTAGCAACTTTAAAATTCATGGTGAGAAAAGGATATGAATTTGAGAATTTTTTTTAATGAAAATTATAATAAAATGACGTAATTTTAGTTAGGTTCTTAAATATAGTAATTATAGGATGTAATCACAAATTTGTATAACAACATTTAAATTTAAAATTAAATAATTGTGCAATTTTAAAATTTTAAAATAATGATAGTAATTTTTAAAATGAGATGCTACATGCATCATTTTATATTTTTTACTTTTTAAGGGTATTTCCGGAAATAAAAGATTTTGCAGATAACACAACAGATGAATTGAATTGCGCAGGCATGGAGTAAAGAAGGCTAAGAAGAAGTGAGTGACTGTGACTCAAATGGCTTCCTCACTGCATATCTCGTTCCTCTCTTTCTCATCTGCTCCTTCCCTTCCCGCCACCAGCCGCTCCACGTCCCGCCACATCCGATGTAGCGGCAGCGGCGGCGGCGGCGGCAGCAGCAGCACCGAGCGCCAGCAGCTCTTCAGCCGAATCGCTCCCGTGTACGATCAGGTAATCGAACTCCCCTCAAACTCCCTCCTCCCACGTCCGCCTGCTGATGCGAATTGTTTCTGTTGTAGCTGAATGATCTGTTGAGCTTGGGGCAGCACAGAGTGTGGAAGCGAATGGCTGTGTCGTGGAGTGCGTATGTGGTTTACGCTGCGTTCCGTTGCATTTTGTGTTTTGATTTGGTGAAAAATGTGATCAAGATGATGCGTTTTGATTATCCGCAGAGCGAAATCGGGCGACCGCGTGTTGGACTTGTGCTGTGGAAGTGGCGACTTGGCATTTCTTTTGTCTGAGAAAGTGGGGGTTGATGGCAAGGTTTGTTCATCTGTTTCACACTTCTTATTTTTAGTTTTGAGCTCATTCTATTTGCTCCATTCTTATGGTGCTCTAATAAGAGTTCATTTTGTCTGGCTGATGCCAGCATATACTCTAGTTGAGTTATTCTGATGTATTGATTTCCCCTTCAAGGGTATAAGATTTTCATTTCATTTTAGGTCTGCTCAGTATAAGAAGACGGTGATGCCTATGAAGTGTTGATTAAAGTTCTGGTGGTATAGTTACTGATAGTAGTGTTAGAAACAGTAAATTTAGCATCATGTGCTTGGGTATTGTAGGTGTGCATACCACTTCGTGTTAATACTGTGCAGGTGTTTGGCCTTGATTTTTCGAACGAGCAACTATTGAGGGCTTCTTCTCGCCAGTATTCGCTTGCTAAATCTTGTTACAATAACATTGAGTGAGTACTGGTATACCATCTAAACTTTGAAATTTCATAGACATCTTATTTAATTTTTGGCAGGCCGAGGATTCTTTATCATTTTGACATTTAAGACAAATCAGTTTGAATACTTTACATTCAAAACTTTAGTTAGATTGTGTCTATTTACGATTATTTTCCATAGATGGATCGAAGGGGATGCGCTGAATCTTCCATTTACGGATAGTTTCTTTGATGCCATTACATGTGGCTACGGCTTGCGCAATGTTGTCGACAAACCAAAAGCTATGCGAGAAGTATTTAGAGTGTTAAAACCAGGTAAACTTGTTCTTTCCTCTCTGCTGACTTTTTTCTTAGTTGGCTACTTGAGTTCAATATCAAGTTATACATTCCTGTTATGATTTTGTCCCAGGTTCAACGGTATCCATTCTTGACTTCAACAAGAGTACACAGCCCATTACTGTCTCCTTTCAGGTATTCTTGATAATGTTAATTGATCAGCTTAACTTTTCTGACTAACTACTAAGAGTTTCTTTCATTGTTACTGCGTGCTTGCTGATGCATATCAGCTGAGGAGCTGATGTTTTCTTTTGTTGTATTAGGAATGGATGATTGATAATGTAGTAGTTCCTGCTGCTCGAGTGTATGGTTTAGAAGAAGAGTATGAGTACTTGAAAAGCTCAATCCAAAATTTCTTAACAGGTTTGCATCTATTACAGATCATGGATAATATAGTCTTTACACATTTGTAGTTGTTGGTTCCTACATATTTATGTGCTCTCAGTTCTCAGATTTGAACTTTTATAACGCAGGCAAAGAACTAGAAGATCTGGCTCTGTATTCTGGATTTTCTGTTGTGGATCATTATGAGATTGCTGGAGGCCTCATGGGTAACCTAGTAGCAAAACGTTAGGCCAGATTTTCTATTCTATTTCTTTTCTCCATGAGATGGCCTTGTTTTTTTTTTTTCTTTTTTTAAAGGGGATCGATAGTGGTTCCCCACTTCCCCCCTTATTTCATTGGGATTATGAATGGATTTTACGTCAACAAATATCAATGGTCATAGTCATGACTTCAGAGTTGAAGAACAGTCTGTATGGGATTAATATGCAGGCCAGAGGTTAATATTCGAGTTTGAGATTGCACATCTGAAGTTGCTAATATTTCAAGATATCTCTGTTTAGTAATCTATTTGATAACGACATGCGCTGGAAAATTGTCTAGTGCATATTCCGTTGAGCGGAGAGAGAGAGAGCCAGATTTATCACCTCTCAGATTAATTGGACTTTGCGGACTCAACAGACAGCCAATACTCAGACATCTATTTAAGATAAGTATATAAGGGAATGAGTCTTAATATGTAAAATAGGGAAAAATACAAAATTGATCACCAGAGTGCTACCCAAGTTCCAGTTACTATTCTGACTAGTTATAATTTCTTCTCCATCCATCTTTTGTGCCTCTTGTGTGCACCTAGAAAACCTGTCTCTGGTTACGATTCTGAAGGTGGAATAGGATTCAAAACCTACTAGAGGCCGACTTCTGTGACACTGCCTACTCCTTGTACTCACTAAGTGACGTATCGCCAGTGTGCCAATGATTGAAGGTTTGTATTCCTAAAAACATGAAAGCTTGCAAAATATAAAGTTTGAAGCAAATAAATGGATTTGTCTAAGCCATGTTACTTGAAGCTGATGATGTTTGAGTTGAGTGGCGGTGCATTTCTTGATATCAGTTCTTAAGATGGATTGAAGGTTAGATTTCAGATGTCAGTCAACATGATGAACTCGAAGGTATCATTTCAAATGTGCTTTCTTATTACCATTCATTATGTACTCTCTTATTGTTAATGTATTTCGCTCCATAGCTTCTATTAGATTTTATTGTTAATGGTGCTGACTACTGATAGCTGTGAATTCCGTGGGAAAAGTTGAGATCTACAGACATTATTGTGTGGATCATTCTCATCCTGCCATCTCAACATAATTTGATCATGTCATTATCTAATACAAAGCTTTAATTGTTATTAGATGTGGGAAGCTGCTTTCCAGGGCTAGTCTGCGTCTGACATAATTTCGAGCATCTTAGATTCTGTAATGAAATTCCAAATGTATGACCACCAGAAAGTAGCTAAAGATGAATGGTACCAATCAGCGAGCAGAAGTTCTTTTTAAATTGTTTCATTGACATATTTGATTTTGAGTTTTGTTTGATTTGTTGTCAATTTTCATGAAAATGACTGATCATATTTGATTCAGTTTTCTTGTGACGTGGTTGGTGGGTTCTATTGAATTGTAATATCAATGTTTTTGCTTTTGATTGTAATCTTCCCTGATTTGGCTTTGTTCAAACATCTGCATTTGAATGGATGAATGAACTAATGTCTTTTCAATGTTTCTTACGTGGTTCCAACTTGACAGTCCATAACAGCGATAAGAGGGAAGTGGAAGCTGCGGCCCTGTTAGCAGTTTGTGTATCAAATAGAAAAGATTAACTAAAGCGCCAACAAGGTATGTTAATGCTACTATTGCTTGTTTATGGAATATGGTTTCTTAGCAAGAAAGTTTGATACTCTTACGTATTAGCCTCTGTGTGGTTTAGCGAAATGTTAGGGAACGGAAAATGAGATTAATCAAAGAGTGTTTTAATACATAGAATTAAATTAAAGACTTACAAGAAAATGTTTTGTTTTCAAGAAATTCTATGTTTTATTTAGTATTAGTTGGGAAAAAGAAAACTAGATGTGACATTAGAAGGAAAATTTGAATAAATCAAAGAGTATTTTAATACTTTCCTCGATTTTTTTTCTAAAATACCCCTTTATATTTTGCTCAGACAAACCGCTGATAAAACTGGCGGTTTGGTCTTAATAGGGTATATTTGAAAATAAAATAAAAAATAGGGTATTTTTTCATACAAAACCAACAGAAAGGGGTATTTTAGAAAAAAATCACTTTCCTCACAATTTTCGACATCTAACCAAACAAGGGGGAAATGAGATAAAATCCATGAAAATTTATTTTCTCGTGTGGGTAAATGAACATATTATCTAAACATGGATACATGTTCCTCATTTAGGTGAGCATATTCCATATTAAAAATGATCTTATAATTTATTGAAATTAATAACCATTTCCTCAAAAAACGGCATCAATACACTTTTTTGTTTGATTAATTGAGAAAGAACATCTACATCTAAAATTAACATTTATCATTTTCAAATAAGCATTAAACATTAATATAAAATCAGATGGAACGCAAAATTAGATCAGACGACTGAATTGGGCTAACGAGATCTTCTGAAAAGTTGCGTACCTGCAACGTTTGATACGAATTTCTGAACCATTCTCTGGCTGGATATTTAGCAATATCCCAAACAAGATCTTCAAATTATGATGATATTGTAATTATTACTTTTTCTTTTTCTAATAGTGATATGCATGGTTAGTGGTTGGAGGGACACAGATTTTTTATGCAGACATATATTATATATCATTCAGTCAAATGACTTCAAACCTTACATTGTGGGATAGATTATTCAGAAGAGAACTTTTGGCAGAATTAGTTTTAATAAACAAACAACAACAAAGAAGAATGTTGACAAATCCATGCAGCTTGGACGAAGAGTCGTTTCAAAGTCGCGTGTCAGTTTAGTAGTCCACCTTTCGTCGAGGCAGATGCTTGTTTTATAGTTCATTTTAACACTTCAAAATTAAGGTAGATGTAGAGATTTGTAAGTTGGCGGCGGGCTTGGTGGAGGTGGAGATTTGTGCATGCTTGGAAAAGGTGGTGATGGTGGGGGTGAGAAGGTTTATACGTATGGAGGAGTTTGTTTGGGAGATGGAGGTGGTGACGACTTGTAAATGTATGGTGGAGGTGGAGAAGGTGATGGAGGTGGTGGAGATTTGTAGACATAAGGTGGGGGTGGAGAAGGTGATGGGGGAGGTGGTGATTTTGTAACATAGGGAGGAGGCGGAGACGGTGATGGAGGT
>NQLW01000060.1:139888-190864 GCA_002312845.1 Kalanchoe fedtschenkoi
GGTGGAGACTTGTAAACATAAGGTGGGGGTGGAGAAGGGGATGGAGGTGGTGGAGATGGTGATGGGGGAGGTGGTGAACTATAGGTGTATGGAGGTGGCGGAGACTTGTACTCTCTTTTGGGCTGTTCAGAGTGTTTGGATTGTGAGGACTCATTCTCATTGTCGGCCATCACACTAGTGATTATGAGGCAGAATGCCATTGCTACAATTAATCTCCGCCAGCTCTCTGGCTGCCCAACTCTCCCCATTTCGGATACTGCTGAAAAATCTTTCAAATGAGTGTTTGTGCTATATCTCCTCTGTTTTGGTTGTGACAAAAGATGGCCAGTGTCAACATTATTTATAGTCATTGCCCAGAGCTTCATGGTTGACCAGTGCATGTTTGTTTAATGCTAGAAAACATCTTGTGAATCAACTCCATCTTTTATATCATTTTGTTCAATTTTCCATGTCCAGTTTTCATCTTTCTTATATCTCACAAGTGCTTACTTAATAAGATTGTGGAGTGCCACTAACATTTTCATTTTTGATTGTTAAGGCAGGAGTTTTTCATTCAATTATGTGTCAGTTAGAACCAAATTCATGAATGTTGATGGATAGATAGATACATGGCAGCGTCTTTAAATGTCGGTATGTGTTTTTTTATAGCATTCAAATAATATATTTGCAGGAAGTCAGATCAGATATACTAAAGTTCATTATCTAGCTCTAGCTGCAGACATGGCCGACAGTGAACAAAAGGTGACTAAAGGATGGCAAATGAGATGCCGTGCACAAATCCCTGTTCTGTCGGTTTGATCATAGAAAACTACTTGTTTCACTTTTTTTTTCCTGATTGTCCCCTGACATGGTTTATGTGCTTGTGGCCTGCAACTATCTTGGATTACAGAGAAACTGTTCTGCCGATGGATGCCAAATGAGCAGCAGAACCTCAAGTAGCTGAAACAGAAACCATGACATCTTCTAAGTTGCGAGAAGTTGATGCAACTTAACTCCCATGGCTACTTTTCAATCTAATGCGTACAGCTGAAATACTTGCCACCCCTTTTCCAATTCATTCTGTGTGACTAATTTTCTCTCTTTGAGAAAGAGCAAGCAGCTGAGCAATTGCTTGGCAGGCAGCTTCAAGTCCTTTGCCAGGTCCTCTTCCCTCACACACTGCTGTCTGGTGACAGTACAGCCATATCAATTTATTTGCTGTGATCATCTGTTTTACATGTCTTGTGCTCATCGGAGAAAGCTCTAGTTGCGAGCGTTGCGAATCAGTTGAAGGGTTCAACACTGATCATAATAATTTTGGAAAAAATGAACCTACAAAGCTTACTTCCACTGTCACTCATTTAGAAGAGTCTCCCTTTTATATTTTGGAGTTACTACTGCACAGTCCATATTTTTGCTGTCTTTCCCTTCTCCTTTAGGGGAGATGATATCATTTGATATTGAAAAATAACGACATTTGAAGTTCTTAGCTGATATTGGCTATTGCAGACGGATGCTTTCTGGGTCCAAGTTCAAAGCAAGCTGCCCAAATTACCAGATAATACATCAGTAAGTGTGCTTGTCCTGGAAAGTCAGACATCACATGTATCGGAGACTGATTAATTTAATTTATTAATTTATTGAAACTTTGTTTATAACTGTAAAATTTTATAGTAATATTTATCAAATTTTAGATTATGATAGTATTTTTACTAGTTATTAAGTTTGATAAATAGGTCGCTTTAAACGCTGCGTTTTGAGGGGAATCAGAGACGTGGAGAACGAGGAAGGAAGCTGCTGTTGCTGATCCGACAAAGATTCGCGGCGCTGGGGGGGAGATAAATTGTTGCAGGTCAGTTGATATCCATGAGTTACCCAGTTGGGACGTTTTTCGTTTTTCTTATTTTTGAATTTTCGATTTTTCGGAGGTGGTGGTTTTGCGTGTGTTGTTTAGCGGTTAGGGTTTTTTTGTGTGCACCAACTGGTTGATGAAATGCCTGAGAGAGATGAAGAGTTTAAATTCTGAATTATGCCTAGTTTTTCGAAATGTCAGACTCAGAAATTTGATAACTTGAAACCAACAAGATTTGTAGGGTTTAGCGTTTTGGATCGGTTGAGTAGAAATTCAGTTTATGAGTTTTATCTACCCTGGAAAGCTCGAGTTGTTTTGTATGAATTTCATTTCCAGTTGCTGTTAAATGTAGCTGCTCATTCAACCAACTCATGGACTCATTTGCAGAATGGTTGGTGACAATGTCGAACTATCTTCTGAAGCTAAAGAAAGAATCGTTCATCTTTTCAGGGATTCGATGACACGGTAGGTTTCTGTTAATTTTCATTTATTTTTTCGAACAAGGTGAAGTGGCAGTACTATAATTGTATACTTACAGTGTGCTGCGTTCGATTTCCAATAGTATGTGCTGAATTTTTATTTTTTATTCTTGTTTTGTGATGTGTTATGGTAGATTGGCGAAATTTGAAGAGTTGGCTGATGTGGGGAGCCGACTGCTCCAAGGCTATCAGCAAGGATTGGGTGGGCATCAGCAAATATTGTATATTGACTGAGTTTAAGTTTTGCTACCGTTCTTGATGTGTGTCTTCACTCTTCTTGATATAGAGTTTCTCCGTCGGCCTCCGATAAAGAAGTCTGACTTAGTGGAGAAAATCATCAAAGCAAATGAGACTGAGCAGCTGAAGTCTTACTTCGGGGAAAAATCAAAATGTGTCAACACATCTGATGCCGTGGAGAATATCAACAAGTGTATGCGCCTAGTACCCTTCTATTAGCTTTTCGTTGATGCTATAACTGGCTGTCTATAAGCTTTCATAACTGACTTTCATTCTCTGGTATTCTAAACAATGTGCATATAAGTGGATGCATGTGATTCTGGCCTTAAGGATCATCTAACCAGAGGTATACTCCTACTCATGCGACAAACCCCTTTCCGATTTCGCATCATCGATGTGAATAATGTGAGAAAAATTCCCGATATTATGCATTAGCCGCATTTTGATTCGGCAGTCTGACTTGAGTTTGTTGGAATGAGTTGCAGCGAAGGCTTTAGTTACTGAACTTGAAATGCTCGTGGAAGAAACAGCTACTGTGACTCTTTGTACAAACGAAGTTTCAATCCAGTTGCTCAAAGCTCCAAATGATGTGTCCAATGAGGCTGCCACGCCTGCTCATTATGAGGTTTTTTCTCATTCAGAAATTTATTTATTCTTAGTGTCTACAATCAAGCTGCTTGTCACCTATATAATATATTAGCCCTTTTTACTTGAATATTGAAAACAGGGTGGTTTGTTCTATCATCAACTGCAAATTTAAGGGTATTACTATATCTTATTTGTAATTTTGGGATAATTCTCATTTTGGCTCTCATGTGTAGTTAAATGATTTATAATTTTACGCAAAACTGACTTTTACAACTTTCAAACCCTTATGATTTACATAAAAATACAAAAAATGAGATTCGTAATTTGGATTAGGAGCAGCGGTTTTAACTTTTAAGTGTTAAAGTCAGTTTTGAGTAAAATTACAAATCATTGAATTACACATGGGGCTAAATGAGAATTAGTTTAAAATTACAAATTGGAGGTAGCGACACCCTTCAATTTGCAACTAGTGATAGTACAAAACATGTTTTCATATTTTTCCCGAAATTTAGTTATAGCTTTTGTGTAGCTTAACTCTGAAGCTCAACTGTCTTACAAGTTGAAGTGGCGGGTTACATTGTAGTTTCGAGAGTTTATTCAATATGACAGTTTCTAGTGCTGACATTGCTGGCTGGGTTTCTCAGGAGTCGGTTTCACCGCCATCGCACATTCAGAGCTCTGAAGCGACGGAGTATGCCCTGATGACAGGTATCATTTGCAGCATGGTAAGACAAGAATACGCGATGCAGGTATACGCCATCTTCTAGCACTTGCTGTTAAAAAAAAAAAAAAAGAAGCGCAGCCAGACTTTTTTTCAAGCGTTTTGCTTTTTATCTTGTGACTGGGCAGGAGAAGATTGTTACTTCTTTGAACTTCAAAGTTTCGTCTGAAGAGTTGGAAAGCTACTGTCTGATGTGGTCTATCCGTCCCAATATAAACGACGACTTCGTGAGAATGGCGTGGAAGCTCATCCCTTGATGACCATCCGTTTGTTATAAAAGAGCAGGTCCAACATTTTCATTAAATAGTAGTGTCTAGCTTGACAGAAACATTTTGCACAGGAATTCAAATAACTTAAATACTCTTGAACCGACTAAATACCATCGTTGATATAACTATGCTTTTACTTTTTTTCCATAAATGCTGCTGATGACCCTCTTAAGCCATCTTTGTCTTGGTCAGTTCGGCTAGATCAGAAATTTGGTCCTGCGGCCAGAATCTCAGCGCTCAGCTTACCGTCTTGCCCAACATTGTGGTCAGCAAACACAGCAAAATTGTTCTTGAAGAGCCCAGCCAGCTTCAGCAAGGTGTCATTGTAGACCTACTTGTCAGACCACTGCATTGTTATATTCATCCGCAAAAAGTCAATTCTGAGTTTTACAGTTGGTAAAAGAAAAAAAAGCTGTGTTTTGGAAATGAAGTCTGACCGTGTTGATTGGATCCAGGATTTCATCAGTAATTATCTATCAATTTTACTATTTGCACGAAATTAAAAAAAAAACATCAATCACTTTTCTGTTAAATTTATTTGATCGCTATCATTAATATCTTTTTAATCTATTCAAATTAATCTTAAACGATTTCTAATTATTAGGGGCAATGGTCGTGTGATTTGAGGAGATGCTGGTTGTGTTGGCTTTCCTGGCCGCTTTATATTTTTCTCTGTTTTTTTCTCACTTCTTTTTAAAAGCTTTGTATCACTTATTGCTGCACTGTGCTAACCCTTGCGAAGTTGGTGAGATGTTTTGAAGAATCATAAGATTGATACTTTTTGCATATTTTGCACAGCTTTAGCTTCTATGGCCAATCATATGTTCATGCTTGTTTTCCGATAATTATTGTATTTATTTTCAAGAGCTGATGAGATATCAAAGAAAAAACTGAATTCAGGACTTGCTGGCTCTGGAAGAGGAGTATTCTTACAATAAATGGCCCAATCAACCCAAAGCGCTGTTGGCATTATTATCTTGTAAGAAGTCTCTACCCGTGATGTTTGATGTGTTAAAAGTGAAGCACTTGTTCCACAGCTGCAGGTGTGCATGTGACTATGGAGTCAGTCGTTGATAGATAACACAGAAGTCGGATCCGTAATGAAAAGACCTTTGTTTGTTCGGACCAGTGGAAGTGGAGGATCATGTCCTCCCGTGCAACCAGAAACCGCACCAGTCAACAATAAAGCGTAAAACCCCAGCAAATCATGAATCCAATGGTGGAGAAGAAGCCACTACTTTCACCCAAATGAAGAAACCAGTGGCTGTAGCAGTCATGTGATGAATATCAACCAAGTTCTCACCAAGGTCAATGGGTCTAATATATCATCTATCAAAAATAATTTTGAATGGCGTATTGAATAACAATAACTATATTAAAATGTCAAATTTTAATCACTTCATTATCATAATCAATAAAATATTCATTCTTCTTCAGTAATCATCTATCAATTTTACATTTTTCATAATTTTTTTTTAAATATCAACCAGTCACTCATTAAATTTGTTAAACTAACATTAACTTCATCTTAATTTATTTAAATTAATGTTAAATGACATGTATTAGAGTACACAAGAAATAAATAACAATCCAATTTGGAGCGCATGGTGTTAGGAATTTGGATCAAAATTTGTTGAAGGAGAATTGCAGTAAACAGCGTTAGCAACTCAACTATCAATCAAAAGTGAATTGGATGATCTAAATCAACTGCGCCGTGCCCATGACGGTGCGGATGTTGGTGGTGGCCATGAGCCTCTCGGAGCACCTCTGCGCGTTCTCCACCCTGATCAGCTCCTTATCCACCGCCACTCTCCGGCACACCGGGCACACCCCGGACTCCCTCAGCCACGGATCGATGCAAGCGCAGTGGAACACATGGCGGCACGGCAAGAGCCGCAGCCTCTCCCCTCTCTCGTACTCCCCCAGGCACACCGCGCACACCGCCTCCTCCTCCGACGTCCTCCCCTCGTGAACGTTGACGGGCAGGGCTTGGAGCTGGAGCTGCATGTGGTCGTGGGAGCAGCATCCGCTCCGCGGCTGGGATTGCGCGGTGGCGGATCGGCGGCGGATGAGGTTGTAGATGAGGGTGAGAATGAGGAGGATTAAGATGAAGAGCATGCAAGTGTACATGACGGTCGGCCACGTGTGGTTGTTGCAGTCGTGGTCCGACATGAATGGAGGACGCGGCGATTCGGCGAGGAAGCGTCTGTTTCGGGACATCCTAAGACGATGATCCGATGAGAAGAGTAATTAGTTGTTATAGAGAGAGAGTGTGGAGATTTTGTAGGGAGAAGTGAATGAAATTTCGTGGAAGCTGCACATGCACCCAATTTATTGAATGCATTAATTGTTCCTTATCAAAAATGAATAAATAAGTTTGGTACTATTTTTGAGATATTTTTTTTAGTGTATAACAAGCATATGCATTTAAGTTCGAGATTCTTGAAATGTTTTTAATAATTATGAATGGGGTTCAAAAATTAAAAAAAATCTTCAATAATTAAATGTTACAAAAAAATTTTATTTTTCAATAGATCTCTCTAAAATGGCGTAGTTTTAGTTTAGATACATCCGTAAATATTATAAAAATTGATATAAAATAATAAAGAAATATAAAAGCACTCGTAAAAAAATAATAATTCAATAATAATTCCATTGTTGATTGAGAGCCCCAATCTAGATCTTCTCAATAGTGTCTTTCTTTCTAATCTATTTGGTTTGGGATGAAAGGGTTTTATTGAAGACAGAAATCCATGAGTTTCTTTGGGAGAAAGGTGGAGCATTTCATTCTTAAAGCATCCGAGGGCCGCCTCAGCAAGATGAGCCACTTTTGGAGGATTGATTGTGGAGGAAATCTCAGCCATAAGGTGTGACAATTGAGATTTAGGCTGTGTTTGGTTTAGGGAAAATTGTAGGGAAAGTAAAATTTGATGGAAAGTGAAATTCATCATAGATTTCATTTTATTTTCCTTTGTTTGGTTTAGAATGGAAAATTTGAAGAAAAGTTTCAAAACTCCTTTTAATTTACCATAACTTTCCTTCTAACTTTTCACATAATTTTCTTTCCCTCATATTTTCCATCTAAACCAAACATTGAATTTTATCAATTTTCCTCCACATTTTCCTTTCCACTAAATTTTCCCTAAACCAAACACAGCCTTAGGGTTTCAAGAGATCAGAGAACCACGAACTAAATAACATCCACATTGTATTGAAAAATATGAGTTCAATATAGGAAATTGAAGCCTATATATAAGGCTGAGCAAAGACAGAAGAGTTTTTTAAGTAAACAGATGTTTTGATGTAAAATGACAAAGAAGATTAAATCTCGCGCCCAGAATGAGCGAAGTCATTTCTTTAGAATGATATTGTTGTTCTGGACGACATTGTCTCTGTAATCAGACTGACCTGCATAAAGACTCCCCGCAAGTGTGGCAGCATAAATGTAGCCACATGTGAATTGAAAGTATGCCATTGCTTTTGGGTAAAATGTAATCCTAAAAATTAGTTGGAAGTTTTGGACTTCTATAAGGCCTAGACTGAACCACTGAAGTAGATGGAATAGAGAACGGACTGGATCGCTTATGAGAGGGACTGAATGAGTAGGATTAGTGGAATCACTACAAGGTGAGTCTGATGAAAAAGGAATAGTGGAAGGGATTGGATCATTTGGTGAAGTAGATGAGAAGGGAATGGTGTGATCACAAGAATTACAATGAGTACAATCTAAAAAAGAAACAATATGAGATGAAATATTTGACTGATGTGATAAAAGAAGAATTAGCATAAGAAAATATATCTTAAAAGAGACAACATTTCTATTATAATATATGATCCTATGCTCCAAAATAAGTAGCTTATAACATTTCTTGTCAAAAGGGTATCCTAAAAAAACACTTTATATAGCTCTTGAAGAAAATTTATCTCTTTGAGACTTTAATGAAGAGCCCAAAAAAAGACAACCAAAAATCTTGATATGATCATATGAGGGACTGACACTAAAAAGAGTTTTATAGGGAGTTTTGAGCTTCAAAGTAAAAGAAGGGAGTCGAGTACACTGCAGTAAGAACACATTCACCCCCAAAGACTTAAGGAAGAGATGCTTGAAATCTCAATGCTCTTGATACTGTCTAATTTTTTTTTTCAACTCTTCTATTTTGTTGAGAAGTTTTAATGCAACTATTTTGGTGAATGGTTTCTTGATAGATAAAAGAGAAGACACAATTTGATTGACAAACTCACTACCATTGTCTGATTTGAGCATTTTTGTAGTGGAAAACTAAGTTTGACATAAGCCATGAATTGACATAGAATTTTTAAAACTTCATTTTATGATGCATCAAATCAACCCATTTACATCTAATAAAATCATT
This sequence comes from Kalanchoe fedtschenkoi, assembly GCA_002312845.1. NCBI lineage: Eukaryota > Viridiplantae > Streptophyta > Magnoliopsida > Saxifragales > Crassulaceae > Kalanchoe > Kalanchoe fedtschenkoi. The sequence goes on from NQLW01000060.1 coordinate 148,387, forward strand.
TACAATTATAATTAAGAGAATCCATTATATGTTTTGGTTTTATAAGGTCCCCATGTGTCACTGTATAAGATCAAAGACATTATTTGTAAGAGACAAACTATTTTCAAAAAGTAATCTTTATTGTTTAGCTAAAGAACATATTTGGAAAGTATTTTAACTCTTATTTGGAGCACAAGAAATATTTTGAATATGATGAAGGATAGTGTATGAAGCATGACCTAGTTTTTTTATGCCATAAGTGTGAACTGTTTTAGATGGAGCAAGAGAGGGAAGTACTTGATTAGGAAACTAATGTTTGGGTTAACTGAGGTATAAAATAGTATGAACTTTGACATATCCTACTAATCACATGTTTATTCTTCAATAAATGGTCCTGTAACAAGCAAAAATCAAATGTAAATGTTATATATGATGAAAAGAACTTTTGAAAACTTAGCAATTGATATAAGGTCGTATTTGAATGTAGGAGCAAAAATGATTGACATTGGTTACAAGCGCCATCTAATGTGTATACTTTTGACAGTGTTTAATTGTTTTAATGTGTAGACTTTAGATGATGCTTATTACAATCGAACACCATCTAAAGTTTACACATTAAATGACGTTGATTAAGATGAAGCATCATCATTTGTTGATTTATTTATGTCCACGTTAGCTTTCCATGTATGTCAGAATATTCCTCAAGAACAACATCAATAAGTAATCATACCATAATGTTATTTGAGATTATCTCAACATCTAGCAACACATAGGTTGAATGTGAACTTTATTATCAAATTTATTCTAGTGCAAATTTCTGCTAAGCAAATTTATCAATGTAAATTAAAATCTGCTTAAGTGACCTACTTAAATGGACAAAAGACTCGATCGCCATTTGGTTCAACCTTCCCTATAAAATTTGCTTCGATTTGCTTGTTGTTAATCCTCGTCATTCTCACAAATAATTCAAATCCATCCTCCTTGCATGTCCAACGAACAAAACATGTGTGGCTCCAAAACCTTCAACTTAACGTGATACTAACTCACTCTCATATTATGCTACCCCATTTAAGTGGGGATTATTTATATAAACAGCTAAAAACAAAGTTCTAAATATTTGATATTTCAGAATTGCACTCTACTCTTCATCTTTTGTTGTACTTAATTTTTTTCTTTTGAGCTTGTCCAATCAAATTAAGTAGACATTGTCTTATAAGAGTAACTTATCACTACAACACCCAATGTATTATATTTACGGCCAGATGAATGAATGAATGAATGGATTGTTGGCTTCTACCATAACCTTCATAAGCAATAGAATAGAAACACTAAGAGTTCTCTCTTTTTTTTCTCTTCATTCATGCATGACCCTACTGATGAGATCTACATACAAGTTGCGAAGTCGTGAAGCTACCACCTCTACATATATCACACTACGGAAACTGAAGCAATGGTTTGGCCATGAAAGGGGAACTTATCATTTGGGCTTTGATGTTGAGGCTGCCCATTTGAAGTAGCCGCAGTTTGCTTCTGGATTAGATGATGGTCCCTGAAGCGAATATCAAGGCAAATGAGCATGCAGTTCCAGCTACATACAACAATGGCTGAGAGGGGAAGGAAAATGAGTACCTCAGGACGAGCGCAGACATAGAATCTGCGTCCAAAGGTCGGACCTGCTTTTTTCACCACTCTAGGAACACAAGCCTCCTTATGGCCTTTGCACATGGGGATGCTGCTCTGCATCATTTGCTGAATTCTTTGCCACTCCAGCAAGGCAGAGCCACTTGTATTGTTTTCTGCAGGCATTTGAGCAGCTTCCTTTATCAGGCCTTGATTGGATGTGCTTTCACCAGAGATTGGTTCTAGTGCATGGTTCATTTCTTCTTTTTCTTCTTCCTGTCTCCCAATGGACTCTGGATTTGATGCTTTAATCGCTGCCTCAGAACATGTTTTATCTGCGGAGTCCAATACGCCTTCGCCATTGTTGGAGCATTTCTGGAAAAAGGACTTAAGGGACAGTTGCATACCCCGACTTTTTCTTGGTCGTTTCTTTGTTGGAGACTCCCCAAGTGTTTTCGTTTGTTGACTATTCGGTAAACTCCTCAAGCTGTCTGCCTCTCCAACAGATGCCGGATGCAGGCTACTACTGCTCAATGACATTTGCAATTTCTCTGCATAGCTGCACATTGTAGAAGTTTCTTCGGACAGTGATACAGCTGATTTCTTTTCCTTAGCTTGGTCAGTTTCTTGTCTCTTTAACAAAGATGACACTGAATAAGACCAGCCGGATTAGTTTAACAGCAAGTCAATAAAAAGCACATATCATGCACAAGCTTTTGTCGTAACGAAAGTAAAATAAATGAGTTATTTGATAAGTGAAAAAAGGAGAAACAAAAAGCATAATGGTGAGATACCAAAGGTACACAAAATCACACACATGGCCTTCGAAACAATGCAACAAAAGTTCACAGATTTCAAAAGTGGCCATCACAAGACAGAAATATGGAGGAAACCGTAGCTCAGATGCAAGATTTCAGATACCAATAGTTTGCTGAAGCCCACGGACCCCAGGAGCGTATCTGGAAGAAAGAGGTGGAGTGCTATGACTGGGTATTCCAGGTATCTCAATCAACTTCATAAATACAGGAGCATGATCTGACCCTTCCAACTTGGTGTTTCTCCCTCCATTCCACCTGAAAGGGACAACTTCTTTGTTCATACAAAGGGAAGGCAATATAATTATGCTTAGCATCTGTAGTTCTGAATTTGAAAACATGCATTTCGCACTAACAAGAAGATAAAGTTCAACGATTTCTGAGAGGCACAATTGAACAATTCCGTGATCATATTTACCTTGGTGAGACTCCAGGTTTCCATCTTTTGAACTGTGTCATTATGTCACATTGGTCAACATGGCAAGTCAGAAAGTCATGATCTTCCTGGTCAAGTCCTTGATGCAAACATGCTCCACTGGTTAGGATATGGTCGATCCTCGATCCATAATTGAATTCTTCTGCACCCGTACTTTGTGACCAACATGTATAAGCTTCTCGCCTGTGGAACAAACACTGGATTTTGTCAAAATGTGGTTGCACACAGAGATCATGAATGACAAATAGCACAAGCAAAATTGAAGAGAAAAATAAACTAAAAGGTGCCCACAAATAAATAATGTACCGTTTCTCATCAACAGTTAACATATTTTTGAAGACCTAACAAAGCACAGTCATCATATCACAAATTACACTAAAATAGAATTCAACTGTTAGTTTCTAGTTTCTACTGACCTCTCAGGATGCTTTGATCGGAAGACATCATAGAAAGAGCCTCCATTTTCCACAAACATGGATCTAAGCCATTTTCTGAATCTGAAAAACATTGGAAATATAGGTAACTAGCTTCTTATATATTGGTTGCAGCTAATACAACTAACTATTAAGCCACAGAAAGAGCCTCCATTTTCCACAAACAAGGATCTAAGCCATTTTCTGAATCTGAAAAACATTGGATATATAGGTAACTAGCTTCTTATATATTGGTTGTAGATAGTACAGCTAACTATTAAGTAAAACAGTGTGCAATTGACCATAAGGAACTCGAAAGAAATGTGCAAGAGGCAAACAACGTACTCATTTTCCTCAAAATCTGGGCCTGCTTCACATCTATCGATGGCTGCAGGAGCAATATTGAGATCTCCAACAACAATAATTCTTCTACCTTGGTGTAGAAGGATCTCCCATCTTTTCTACAACAAAAACGTGAATCATTGACAAAAACTAATAGTAATTTGAAGAAGAAAAGCATAAACAGAAAGAGGGAATTTAAATGTTGAGATAAGTGTTACAGTAAGCGCCCACCAGAAAATACACACAATGCAGCAATCACAAAAACAATGGAAGAACAAGATTACCTGTAAAGCCTGATAAAATGTTAGTTTGAACTGAATCCTCTCTGCATCATCACATCCAGCACGGGGCCCGTATAGATTGAAAAGAACTGGAGAATGTCAAATATATTGGCTGGATTAGACGAGTTGAAACTTCTACAATTTGTTTTGAAAATAAATAGAAGCAGGGTAGTCTAACATCTAACAACAAGAAGAAAATTACATCAGCTCACCGAAATGGCCATGATCAGTAACAATGCAGCGCCCCTCACTGTCGACCTTAAGAAGTTCATCATGATCAAAATTTTCAAGACCTTCATGTACAACTGAAGCTTTGCAGGTGGTGTTAGATCCATTTCGGCGGAAACTTTGAACTAGACCTGTAAATCCCTCCTCTGCCTCAACTGGCAAGGCAACTTCAGTACTTGAAAATGCAGACTTAGTCCGGCAAAATGTTGCAACACCTGTGAAAACAATTGCACTGCTAAGCCTTAAAAACTCGTCTGAGTCAGAGGGTGACATTTTTTACCATCATGACAGTGGTTTTGCTGGCCCGTTGAAGGCAAAATAGGGTGACAAATCGACTTAACTCATTTGTATTATATCAATCCAGTCATGCCTCTAATACAAAATTTCCAAACCAAAAAGCAGACCTCATTACCAGGTTTCTATTCCTCACCGTAACACAAAACAACTTTTGATCCTACTCCAGAATCACAGTATTCAACTAACCTCTAACAAAATAACGATCGAAAAAATCAGTTTAGAATCAGATATACCAAAACCCTAAGTGTGTGTTTGGTTTAGGGAGAATTTAAGGGTAAAGAAAATTTGGTAGAAAATGGATTCCTCATGGAATCCATCCTATTTTCCTTCGTTCAATTCGGTGTGGAAAATTCATTGGGAAAATAGTAAAACATTTTTTGTTTTGTTAAAATTTTTCATATAACTTTACTATTAATTTTCCCTTTCTAAACCAAATAAAGATTTCTTTCCACTTTCCATCAAATTTTTCTTTCCACCGAATTTTCTAAACCAAATACAACCTAGAAAAGAGTTGTTCTTATTAGGTGACCTGAGTAGGCGACGCGACCAGGGCCGGAGGTGCGGGTACAAGAGACGAAGGACTCGTACCCATTTGCCATCACCAAATCCGATGTGAGTTCGTGCCGCGACAGTTTGGTCTCCTGCCATCGAATCCGTCAATATAAAATCGATTTGATAAATGCTATGCATACACAGATGAAGGGAGGTCGGAGCAGAACCTGAAAGCATACGATGTCGGCATCGAGCGAGTCAAGAAGCTTGAGAAGCGAGCCGTGTTGCGCGATACGCGGCCTCAAGCCATTCACATTGTAAGTAACTATCTTCATCTTCTCCTCAAGCCAGCCACGCCTTGCCTTCCGCTTCTGAATCCAAAAATCTGCACTTCAGTTCCATATTACTTTTATAGCATTAGCCATTGAAGTAATCATTCATCATAATATATCTACTTACTCCATTCTCTAATAGATGTCGTTTACGGTTAATTTGAGTAGATTAAAGTGAAGTTAATGCTAGCGGTTGAACAAATTTAATAGGTAGGTGGTTAACAATTTTTTGAAAAAGTTTGTGCAAAAAGTAAAATTGGTAGATGATTATTGGTAAGTAATGTATTCTTTATTGATTATGATAATGAAGTGATTAATGTTTGACATTTTAAGGTAGTTGTTGATATTAAATACGCATTGAAAATTGGTAAGCGACAAGTAAAAGTTGACAAAAAAATTCGGTTAAGTGACATGTAAAAGAGGACAGAGGGAGTATCATACTAACTAAATATTGTCACAAATTTTATTTTCACAAATGAAACATGTTAATTGATATTATTTTGAATATTTAATATATTTGAAGCGTCATAATTGATATTTTCACGAAGCGCTTCGTCGGTTAAAATTTTGTTTCCGCACTGCAACGAAACGCTTTGAACTATAACACGAAACTTATATTTTAATGTTTTAACGGAGATACCCTTACTAGAACTTATATTTTATAAATTTAAATAAAAATAGATGTATTATTTGTAAAAATTGAAAAAAAAATCATTTTAATTTTTCTAACTATTTTATATTTCTGAAAGTTTCTAAATTTTTTTCAATCCCGCTTTATTTTTAATTCTAAAACTGCAAGATATATTTGACACACTGAAAATAAATTTAAATAATCACTATATTATCATTTTGGTGGCAATTATATGTGGTATATTATTAAATTAAAATCATATTTTTTTATTTTTATCAAGCGATCCTTTTGAAAAAAGTTCTAATGGTCCTGGTTTCAAAAAATTTCCGAATATGATTTTTTCTAATTTATTCTCATCCCACTATTTAATTTCGATTCAATCTTATTTGAGTATTCTATTTCAATTTTATCCTATTTGATAAAACCATAAATGCCAATAACGGTTTCTTAAAGAAATCATGAATGACATCTCCAATCTGCTCCTCGAGTCACGCACGTGTCTGTCAAAACACGTCAAACCGGAAATGAAAGAATGTTTGGTTTAAACAAACCGTCAATGACATTCGCGGTTTTTTTTTCCTGAAAAATCTACTATACTTCTTCAGATTTTTGGTAATTCTAAAGATTTGATAGTTACAAAATCAGAATCATCTAATTTCCTGGGAGGAATTATGGTATAAAATGCTCATATATTGATTGACTGTGTAACATCACTCAGAAGCTTCCATCTAATAGAAGTCTTCATCAGTCTGGATTCTGGAAATCAATAATGAATTAGTAGATAAAATGATAGATATCTTCATCCACTTCTTTAGATTTGCCATGTTCTTTTTGACAGTGTGGACTCAGCACCAGCTTCAGCTCTCTCCTCTCTGCCTATACAAATAATCAACAGTATAGCTTCTGATTCTCCAAGTGATCGTTGCAGTGCATTAGATGGTCTCTCATACAATTCATCTTTTGCACGTTGCTGCTTCTTTCACAGTATAAACAATACCCATTATTTTAACTCTAACAAAGCCTTCATGGCCTATGGACTTGTAAGTAAAAACTCTCTTTCTTTTCATCATTGTTAAGCATGGAGGGATGTACATTTCGTTAAAAATACTTGCAATTGTATGGAGATTGTAGCATGATTTTGAATAATATGGAAAACTGATTTTTCAAATCTTGAAATAATTTGGCACCAGTTAATTTAGATGATGATAATTTTAAACTTTTATTTTGAGGTGTTCAACTAATTTTGATTTCAAAATCTGAAAAATTGGACTTGGAACATGTTTGAGTTGGTAAAATGCCAACTTTTGTATTTTTACAACTTAAACAAGTTTCAAACTTTTATTTTGAGGTTTTAAACTAATTTTGGTTGCAAAACTTTGAAAATAGGCATTGAAACTTGTTTGAGTTGTTTAAATGTCAAGTTTAAATCATGTTATTTGTCTTGTTCAGTATTTATTTTGTTTCCTTCTTAAATACAAACAAATCTAGATATGCTGATCGTGACCAAGGAGGTAGAGGATCTCCATTTACATCACTGTCACGTTCAAGAAAGGAAGTGAAGGTTCGGAAAGATATCATCGGAGACACTCAACATATATACCCCTTTCGTGGGCTGGACATGCATGATTGGCGGTTCACAGGGGTCAATAGGTGCTTCTTTCTCGCAACAAAGTTTCCAAACTCCTGTTGGGGAGGATTCCCCCATGTGAACTCGCCTTGCCAAGAAGACCAGCGCTACGAAAGTTGAGGTGCAGGTGCTTGGAGATCGGGAAAATACTTGAGTATCAGAGATAACGGTTCTTATAGCTCAGCAGAGCCAACAGAGCAAGCTTGTGCAGGTTCTCGTGTGAATCCTGCTTAAGGGATCACAGCTCACGAGAGTTCATCCATCTTCAGACCCGTCGGCGAGCTCGTACATTATTAGCTAGATTGTTTGGCATTGAGTTACTTTTAATGAATACTGTAAAAATCAAATTTTGTGTATTGTATTATATTCTTTTTATTGAATCACTGTGTTTATGTAATGAGTAAATGATATAGAATAAAAACAGGTTTATGAAATAGATTATAATGTAAATTATCAAATATTTTTAAAAAATAATTTTAAAATAAATTAATTAATGGCTGAAAATTGATAGAAAAACGGTAAGTAAAATGCCTACAAAACAGTCTGTTGATGAGTGATAGTAATTTCGCCGAAATCTGGCTGCAAACCATTTGACCGAAGAGAGGCCAGATACCGGGCGGAAACTGTCAAACCTATCATTTACCGGAAATCCGTCGCAAAGTGGTCAAAAAAGACCGTAAATTGACCGGAAGCTCGCTGTAAAATATTTATTGGGGGAATCGTACTGACCGACAAAATTTGGCTGGCAAATGACTGAAATTTGATTTCCAGCCTTTTTCCGACCAAAATATTGACCGAAAACAACATATTTTGAAAGTGTGTGAAGACATTTATGGTCGCTTTTCGAGAGTCATTTTTTACATACTATTTTTACTATAAATATCGCTGTTAGCCGGAAGTGACAAAAAATAACTGTAAAATATGTAGTCAATTTCAGGCCAACGTGTTTGGGACAGGAAACCAAGTTTTGTTTTTTTTTGTTTTTTTGTAGTGAATGAGATTCATCAGTTGCACATATATATTCATTATTTATGTTAGCACATTCATTAGTAAATATTTCATAAATATATTTTTAAGATATTTAATTTTTTTAAAAAAAATTAGTATTATTTTCATTGTTTGATATTTAATTTTTTTTATATTTATGTGCTTGTTTATGATTTTTTATTTGTAATATAGGTGGATAAAATTTCATAATCAAGGAGTCATACTCCCAACTACTCAACCTACACCACCAATTTCCTCTTCAACCTCATTTCTTCTCACCCATCATCCTTACATGATCAAATTTCAATTGAGGTTATCAATTGACACTCCCAGTCCCAAGATGACCAATTAGGGATAATTAGAATTAATTAAATAGAAAATAAAAAAGTAATTAGGATTTAAACAACCCAATTTTAGTGAGTATTTATTTATAACTAATAAACTTACATAAAACTTTAATAACTATAGTGAGATAACCAAACCAAATTTTATTTTGATATTATATATTAAGTTAATAATATTCAAAAAAAGTTAATAAATAATAGTACAGGATCTGTTAATATATATTAATATTATCTGTGTTTATGGAACTAATTATAAGAATATTTCTTTTATATTAATGGGAACATGATCTCGTGTTCGCAACGACGCCATTTTGATTGTTTAATGATTATTCAAATCAAATCTCCTGCCGAAACAATTTCGTTTTGATTTAAATAGCGATCAAACAATTAGAATGATGTCATTTTAAATTGTGCAGCAAATTGCTGCGCTAAACCGAATCCGAATAGTTGAAACCATAAATATTAAAATTGGACCGGACCGATCGGTTCAGCAGGTCAAACCGGGAACCGGTGGTTGGTCTGGTCCGGTTCTAATTTTATTACAGCTATGCATTCAGAACCGTCAACCGGACCAGACCGGTCAGTTTAACAAATCGGTTCAGTTTTTAATTAAATATTAAAATAAATTTACAAATAAAAGTCAATTATATCTAAAATGATAATAGCAGCCTGATTTCCACTCGGGCATGTTCATGCTCTTTTTGCTGACTTTTGATGTTACACATTTTATTTATATTAAAAATAATAAGTAATCAGACCGCCGATCAAATCAATTCGAGCCGTTGATTCAACCGATAAACCAAGAGCTGAAACTCTCACTGATTTTATTTTCGATCCGATTTTGATAACTATGATTGAAACCGAAAGGAATCATAGATGTAAGAGATAGGGCCATAGACCATAGGGGCTCGTGGCTGGCACGAGTTGGTGCTTTGTCGTTTCTCTATGTGTCTGAACTCTGAAGTCTGGAAGATGAATCCAACAAGAAACGAATAAGTACGATAAAACTTTCACCAGATCGACCTCGCCACCTCCGATCGTCCCATTTGTCTCAATATCAAAAACCCAAGTCAGATTTTCATGCTATTGATCCTCCTATCCTGATCCAGCTTCAGCACCACCCCCTGGCGCCTGTTGCTTCAGCGTTAGGGTAACCCTAGTAACTTGTTGTTCCACTATCACTTCTGTATCCAATCCTTTCATCCATTTCTTCCAGTCTTATCCCTTTTTTTTTTTTAATTTATGCTACTAAATTTTTTCTGGTTTTTGCAATTTAATGCTGCCTGTTCTATATGTGATGCATCTCTAAATTGCAGTGTTCATTAATCAAAGAATGTGATTATTTGTTTGAATCATAATCATTGAAGATATGGTTGTCTTCCAGTTATTGAATTTTTGCTTTTGATTGTCATAGGAGGAGGATGGAGACGAAGAATTCAGTTGTTGCTAGAAAAGTTCAGAAGGCCGACCGAGAGAAGTTGAGAAGGGACCGCTTGAATGAGCACTTCCTTGAGCTGGGGAACACACTTGGTATGTGGAAATTCGCTAGCTCAAATATTTTTTATGAGTATTGTATGTCGAGGGTCATTTTTATGTGTGGGATACAATTCGGTTTCCTCGTTTTTGGTCACTCATGTATTTCATTTTCAGATCCAGAGAGACCGAGAAACGACAAAGCGACTATTCTAACTGACACTGTCCAAGAGCTGAAAGACTTGACCACAGAAGTGAGCAGACTGAAGGCCGATTATGCAGCACTTTCTGAAGAATCGAGAGAGGTGATGTCACCTCAACCTCTAATCTAATGGTTCAGTTGCGACTGCATATCAGTTTCCTCATTCGAATGTTTTGTTACATTAGGACAGCTGACGCAGGAGAAACACGAGCTCAGGGAAGAGAAGGCGTCACTGAAAGCAGATATTGATAATCTTAACCTCCAGTATCAGCAGAGGGTAGGGGTTATGTTTCCTTGGACTTCCATGGATCCTTCAGTTGTACTGACTTCCCCGTATCCTTATCCGTATCCTTTACCCGCCCCTACTCCCATTGCAATGCACCCAACATTGCAGCCTTTTCCTTTCTTCGCTAATCAGAATGCTGGCCTAGTTCCAACACCCTCTTCAACGTATATGCCTTATCCTGCCCCGGCACATCCTCGAATGGAACAAATCTCAGTTCAGTACGCCTCTGGTTCCCAAACTTCAAGCCAAAGGCCGCCAAAGAGGAAGTCATCAGAGTATCAAAGTGGCAATAGCGTCAGGGAGTCTGCTGTTTCCAATGATGTGGAAACACAACTTGAACTGAAGATGCCTGGGTCTTCAAGTCAACAGGTATGGTCAAAGGGCAAGATTGTCGAGATTTTTTTCGAAACTACCCTTTTTTACCGTAGTTTTCTATCATATCTACCTCGCCTTTTGATTTGTTCTCCATTCTACCTTATTTTCCAAACACAAACCGTTGTTATTTAACCGCGTTTTTAGAAGAAGCAAAAACCGTTGTTAGTAACATTGTTTTTAAAAGTCGGGGTGGTTTTTAAAAGTCAGGTAGAATGGAAAATGAACCATCAAAATAGGATATATATGATAGAAAATTACGAAAAAATGGTAGTTTTGAAAAAAAAAATCAATTTTCATAGAATTTTTTTTAATATAATATTACAACGCACACAGCCGACCATCAAGGGATTCGAACTTTGGTCGTCGGGATTATCAGGAATTACCCCTGACCCTCTTTACCGCCTGTCCACATCCCAAATGGCTATTTTCGTGGATCTTGATTGTGCAGATTGGGCTATCAAAGTTAATATCCTTACTTTTATTTTTGGTGTAATTGTGTAGGATCTGATGTCAGAAGAAAAGAAGGGCAAGCAACCTCTGCGTAAGGAAGACAGTGGCACAGTTGGATCTTCTTGTAGCAGATGTTCTTCATCTGGTGAACTTCAAGACAACTCCTCTCGCAGCATAAAAGATACTCCGAAGCTGAAAGAATGAAGGTGTCCACGATACCTAAAATTCCACTCCTCATGTGATAGTGTGGTAGAGCTTGGATTATTCTTCCGATGAGACGTAACTTTGAAAGCGAGAAAATTAATCTTAAGCGTAAATGTGGTACCACAAAATCAACATCTTTAGCAACTAGGCTTACACGTTCGTACCAGTTGCCCAAGTTGTATGAATTCCTCAACTAATACTATTATTGAAACTTCATGTAAAAGGTCAATTGTTACTATCATTATCTCAATCATTTGCCCAAGTCAAAATATATTTTGAACTCCACAACTCCAAAGTTTACATCATTGTAGTCCCACCTGAAGATGCATCTCTCTTGCAGGCTGTAAGAACATACATGGCTTTGTACATTTTTGTGAGCTCACTGTAAACTCTCTGTGTTTTCTTTTGTAGTTGGAAGAAACACTAGGAATCAACTCTTGCATCACTCAGTGGGACAAAAAACTAACCACCCAATTTCCCTCTGGAGCTTTCTCATGCCTGTCATAATCTATGGGAACTCCGCAGGTGGCTGGTCATGTTTTTGACCGAATGCTGGCAGTTCTCAATAGCCTACGGAATTCCGGTAGGCTAATTTTGCCATCTTTGTCGATGTCAGCCTCCTCCAGAAGCGGGTTCAGGGAACCTTTTAATCCAGTTTGCTGCAATTCGATAATGTCAGCATACCGAATAAATTCGTTAAGTTTCGAGACATTGTCGACGAATAATATGTAAAAACAATCATCCACATTACTTACCTGTTTGAGTTCTTCTGCAGTAATGAAACCATCTCTATCTAAGTCGAATTTCTCAAAAGCCGCCTTTGTCCGTTGCTGCCACATCTCGGAGCTGTGCTCTTCCATTTGATGCACATGTAGAGTAGCCGCAACAAACTCACTGAAATCCACCATTCCGTCTGTGTTGCTATCTATCTGCAATGATTAAAAAAGACTCTCAAGTCCCTGAAAATACCACAACGAGACTACGAACAATATCTCTCTACGAAACCTACCGCTTGAAGTATCTCTTTGACGCGAGTCTCTTTCAACTTAAAAGGTATATCTTTAGCAAGGGCCTGTAAGAAAGGACGAGCAATGAGAACTGTGATGGTCATTCTAGAATCGAAATTGCTTTAGCTATGAGGTTCTTACCTGCCTCATTTCCTCAAGACTGATCACACCGTTTTTATCCACGTCGATAGCGTCAAATTGATCACGAAGGTCGGCGAGCTCTTCGTCATCGAGAGTGCTGGCTAGCGCCTACGAAACAAGAAATGTGTAAGAGTTACGAAAATTTTAAGGCCAACTAAAGTTACAATTGAAGAAACTTCTTACCCGTAGCGCAAATTGCTTAAGCCGACTATACTTCACGAATTGACGCATGTTGTTCAGAACTGATATGTCAACAGGTATTTCCGATGCCTCTCCGCCTTCTCGGACCCATGGGTGAGCTGGAGAGATAGAAAGGGGGTAAGAAAAGCGAAAAATATACATAAATGACGCCTTTTTTCACTGCCGGAAAGCTCGTCTATTTTTATTTGCTATTCGTGTTTTTGTAAAACCAACATGGTAAGAAAAGAAAACAAGTCAACATACATAAGGCCTGCGCCGCAGTAAGCCGGGCTCGAGGATCCTTCACCAGTAACTTCTTAACGAAATCCTTGGCACTATTGCTTATAGTTGGCCACGGTTTGCGGCGGAAGTCAGGTTTGTTCCTCAGAACCTGCATAAAGAACCCCAGATTCTTAGAGCCAAAATCTGAAATGGACAACAGATTTATGAACATGAACGACGCTAAGAGCATTTACAGCACCTCCTTGAAAATGCCATCCTCGGTCTTGTCCCAAAAGGGACGTCTTCCACAAAGAAGTATGTAGGTAATGACGCCGATACTCCACACATCTGACTCGGGTCCGGACTTGCGCTTTAGAACCTCAGGGGCAACATAGTACGCACTTCCAACAATGTCTTGGAATTTCTTTCCTGAGGTTTACCGCGACAGAAAACAATAAGAAGATATCAGGTTGAAATAACTTTCTATCTTCATAGCTGGCATAAAGCTTTCATCAATTTTGTTGATATACCTGGTTTGATGAAGTCTGACAAGCCGAAATCAGTGGCTTTAAGAGGTGAATCTTCGCTGGTAGATTTCAGGAGGAAGTTCTGCAGTCGGACGCGCAATGTCAAACATCTTAAAATGTCACACAAATTGACGAAATTTGATTCTACCTCAGGTTTCATGTCGCGGTGTACCAAGCCATGCAAGTGGCATTCGGCCGCAACTTTAAGCATTTGCCTGACAACCACCGCTGCGTCTTTCTCCGTATAACGACTATCTTTTCTGCTCAATAACAGTAATGGATTTACGAGAACTACCACGAAAAAACAATAATCTAAAAGGCCTGAATTCACTAGTAAATCCTTCCACAATCATATTCATAACAGAAAACACAATTTCCATTGCTACACAACTTACTTGGCCAATATCCGATCCAGCAACTCTCCACCTTCACATAACCTGATAACCGAATTCAAGAATACCAGCAAATTTATAGAGGTGGGTGAGAAAAGGGCAAATTGGAGTACCCAAACAATAAACTTACTCCATGACAATGTAGACGTAATTTTCATCTTCAAATGCATTATGGAATTGAACAACGTTCTCATGGCCGGTGAGCTCTCGCAAAATTTTGACCTCACGCTTCACATCTTCGACGGCTATCGGAAGAATCATCTGAAAAAAGTTGGCAACATTCCCAATTGCTAATCATAAGCTCTGAAAACAATATACAAAATGAAACATGAATTGTTCCATGTGGATATTATCAAATGAAGGCAACAACGTTGTATTGTATCCTACCTTGTTCTTGTCGATTCGCTTGACAGCGACTCGTTCGGCGCTAGCCTTGTCGGTGGCCACGTAGGTATAGCCGAATTGACCATGCCCCAGCAGCTTCCCTATCGCATACCTTTCATCAAAGTCCTTCAAATACCCGAAATCCGTCCGCTTGCCGAACGGAACGGCCCCGCTGAGCCGCCTCCTCTCCTTGACCCTCACCTGCTGCTGTTGCCCGCTCCTCTGCGTCTTGCTGTTGTGACTCGACGCGTCCGATTCCTTCCGCTGCTGGTGGTGGACGGAGGTGGGGGCTGCAGTAGCAGAAGTTGGGGTGGCAGCGGCGGCGGCGTTGTTGCTGTTGGAGCCGCTGACCTTGGTGGCGGAGAAGCAGATGCCCATTGTGAGATGTGAGACGAGGGTTGTGGAAGTGGAGATGGCACCACCATTCAATTCAAAAATCGAGGAATATGACGCCGCAGTGGGTTTCTTCTACAACAAATGCGATATTTAAGAAAAGAAAACGCAGAGAAGACATTTGAAAAGGTTGGGGGGAAGAAGAAGGGGGTGATTATGAGGAGATGAAGGAGGTGATGATTACGGTGGAGGTGGGTTGTCGAGGTTGGGACAGGGTGGATGAAGCAGGTGATGATGATGATTGGTCTTTTTGGATATCTTTTTCTTATTTTGGGATTCTACTGACTTGTTTTGACTTTTCTTGTAACGGTCTCCATTTTTGTGTTTTTTTAAAGGTGAGACAGAGACAGTTTAAGCGTGCGGGCTGTGTTTTTTTCGTTTGTCGGATTTGCCAAGGATTACACTACGCGCGCTCGACCCGGATCTGGTGCCCCACAGCTACTTGCTCTGCACTTATAAACGAAGTCAGTTCGTTTGTTTGATCTATACTCAAATCAAATTTTACATTAAAATGACTCTGAATAATATTTCTTTACGATGATCACACTACACGATTTTATTTGATAAACAAACGAAAAAATGGATATTTGTATCATTGTATTAATTATTGGAATTATATATCGTAATGTTGTGCTAGTAATGTTATGCTAGTTAGAAGCATACATAAAAATGATAAATCGATGAAGCGAATACTAATTTAAATTTTTTCAAACTGAAACAAATTAAAAAAAATTAAATTGTTTCATTATATTTTATATCATATATTGATTTAATTGAATATATAATATAAATTAGTACCACTAGATTGTTATGTATGTAGAAAATCTCCTATTCAATAATTAAATTAGTAAATAAAATTTATGAAAAATGAACCAAACCTAATCGAACCATGGAATTCGATTCAGTTAAGCTAGCGGTTCGGTTCAGTTGATCTCAGTCAATTTTTAATCGGACGGTTGAAAATGATCTGAGTGCATATAGGAGTATTTTGGACTTTCGATCACTGTCAATGCTGTTGTGCCACGTGTCCCATTACATCCATTCGGCCATTAAGCGAATGACATGTATCCCATTATCTTCTTTTCATCCTACTCACATCAATCAGAACGCTCCAAATGCCCACTATCTCTTTCTTTTAGCTAATCAGAATGCGCCATCTGTTACACACCATAGAGAACTTCAAATCATGTGAGAACTGAGAACTCCCTTATATCCATCTAATAAAGCAATCAGACGAATCTGATTAATTGAGACAAATGATAGCGGGGATAGGTGGTAAGTAGGACGGTAAGATCAAAACATAAAACTGATAAACCGAATCGAGTCAAACTGATCAGTTTGATTTGGTTTTTCTAAGTAAATAGGCAGTTCAGTTTGTAATTCTCAGGAAATCGATCAGTTCAGTTCAATTTTTAATTTTAAATTTTAAACCGAGTTGAACCGAACCTTACTTAAAACATGTTACAAAATTATAACCATCCGATTAAATTACAGGAAATCACAACCGTTAAAACCATTAACCCTAAATTCTTTCAAATCCTCATCTTCCCTCTCTTTCACCGTTTTCGCAAACGCTCTCTCAGTAACCTCCCTTTCATCGTCTTCCCTAACACCGGTGGTGAAAGTTCTGTCGAGCCGCCTGGCGCCACCACCGCTCAAACCATGTTCGTTTTTATCCGTCTTCGTTTTCGGCGTACCCGGTTCAAGACGCTCCAAGTCGCGCCACCATCGCTTGAATCGGCCAATCACGAATCAGATCTGATGAGACATAGTTTGGCTTAGCTACAACGGCAGCCACTGTCAATGAAGAGCCTTCCACTGACCACAAAATAACACAATTTGCCCAACTCCGCAATATCGGATAACCACCTTAAGTCGTGCATGACCGGTTGTCGTAAATTCAGTGGCGGAGCCAGAAATTTTAATTTGGGGGTACGAAATTTTTTTTTAAAATTAAATGAGGTATAAAAATAAAAAATATAATATTTTTAAGTTTAATTGAGTGTATAAAATTGTTTTTAAGCTGACTGGGGGTACAAAAATAAGAAATATCATATTTTTAAACTTAATTGGGGGTACAAAAATTAAAAATATATTATTTTTACACTAAAATATGAACGTTTGGTCGAAATTTGGGTGGACAGCTGTCCCCGCTGTCCACCCCTTGGATCCGCCATTGGTCGTTCACACCTCCATATCTGGCTACCGTCGGTCGTTTTCCCTTCACACCTTCTTCTTCTTCTTTGTTAATTGGTGCATTAGTTAGGATTTTTGATTGGATTGTTGAGGTTTTGGGCCCAGATCCTTTAGGAGTGAACTTGAGAGAGGCACAAAAGAGGGTACAGGTCGGCCATTGTAAAGGGCGATGGAAGAGGTGCAGGCTCACACGTCTAAGCACCATAAGAAGACTGATGGAGCAAGTGATGACATTGAAGAGGACACGCCCGCTGCCATCTCCTTTCAACTATAATCCATGATTAGCGAGGTCCTCACATTTTCTGTCATTTTATTCTTCTCCTATGTCTTATTTTTATAATAGATCTACACCCACTATATCTGGTCATGATAGGCAGGGTAAGGCCCCGATTAAGAATCAGAGCAAATCCCGAATTTAGTGTAATTATGAGTATGATTCTACAAGTGGGGATGTGGGTTTTATTGTAATGGGCAATCAAATTGAAAAATAAACTATAAAAATACATAGAAGATCAGGAAAAAAATAGTGAGACGTTACTTCATGTATTTATAGAAATATACATTATTTAAATTCTATTTTTTTGTACTAAATACTAAATGTGGTTCTCACTGTGACGTGAAAGAACAAAACAGTAAGTAGGAAGATGACAAAAGATGAAGTTCACGTATGAGAAGGCAACGGAGCAAGAGTTATTATAGGAACTTCAACTATTTTTTCATCAAGATTAACTTTCCAAACATAATCCATATTTTGACATGAAAAATTTTCAAATTTGATATGAATAAAGTTTTGTTCTTTTATCTTTAATTTTTTTTTGTAGTATGCCCAATTGAACAAATTTGTCCATAATCATTCATGTGAAAATCAAAATCTTACTCATTTTCATTGGATTTTGATTTAATTACGAGTAATCATTAATCATCATTAAAATATTAAAAAAATCTAAAAGGGCTTTGAACAACTGGGGCTTTCCTCCGATCTATTCTAATTTTCAGATAAAATGTTACATATTAGAATATGATTAAATTTATAATATATTTAATCACATTACACCACCTATCATGTCGCTAATTTTACCTTATTGTTGTCATCATCTCAATCCAAGTTAGGTCATCTCTGGAAAAGCACACCCAAATCTCAGTCTCAAAAATCAATAAAATATTTGAACTCTCAAATTCAGAATCTTGGAAATTCTAATCTACAAATGTAAATTTAGTCTGCCTTCTTATAAGTGAGGGTCATCTTCTTCCATTTAACAAACGTGTCAATCAATAATCTCTTCTCCAAATTTGGTCGACTCAGAATCACAAAGATCGATAGCTCGTCTGCCTAATTAAAGTTTAACATCAATAAGTTTCAAATATTCATTTGAAAAAATTAAAATTTCTAGAAAAATGACAAATTCGTTACCTGATTCATGAAGAGACTCCATATTTTTTTTATCTGTATGTCATAGCTTAAATTCGAAGAATGCAATATATAGCTGATATTGTAAATGATCTGTAATTAATGAAGGTGCGGAATAAATGATAGTTTAGTAAAGAGATCGAACCTGCGAGACGACATATTAGGTGTTCTTAATTTAGTTTTTATAGGATATTTTTAATGGTTGTGATTGCTTCTAGTTTAATCAAATGGTCATAAAAATGATAATGGGTTTATTCATATTATTCTGTCTGGTTAAATTTGGTCTAGATTTCCAATTTAAAAACTAAACCGAATCATCAGTTTTTAATACACAAAAAATTGAAACCACTTATTTGATTGGTAAAACCAAACCAAACTAATCGGTTCATATTGGTTTGATTTGGTTTGTCATTTTTTTTTTGTTCCACCTTATACTCCTACTCCTTATTAACTTAGTTTTGCGTAAAGACAACTTCACCGTAAAGAAAATAAACATAAAAAAGTAATACACTAATGGACAATTAAGTTCATGAGATCAACTCACATTGAATTTTTTACTACAAAAATATCCAAACAAATGAATAAAGATTAAGAAAAAAAATACTAATATTACATTGTATTTGAAATTTACTCTTTCACTAAAGGTAAAATAATTTTCCAAATATTGTTTGAAAATAATTAATATAATGTAGTGTTAAGAAATTAAACAAATCGTACAAAAGACTTGTGACAGTATCTTCATCAAAATCGATGTCACATATAATTATAATAAGTAAATCAAAATAATACTCATATTTTCAAATATTTAAACTAATAATTGAGAATGAGAAATGACGAAAAATTATACAGCGATCTATGTAATGTTATGTTGTACATTGTGAATGACTGACAATTCAATTTTGAGAGACCCAAGTCATGAATGATAATTGTATTTGAATTAACTCATGCTAAAAATTGATTAATATAATGTAATGTAAGATGATATTTTAATGAGTTTAAAATTTTAACATCAAAAAGTAACTAATTAGCTCAGAGTAAAATAAATTACTCATAAGTAATTGTGTTTAATAATTATTTATAAAATTTATTTGCACACTACTTGTATTTACAATTGCAGACGAGCAGTGTTTTATGATTTCACGATGGTTAATCTAAATAGAGAGTACTAGACGGGTATGACAAATATCATACCATTAATACATCCGTCAAATTTTTTTCAATGAATATAACCAACTCAATTATTAGTCATATTGACTGGAACGAGACGGTACAGGTCGAATTGCCATCCCTAAGCTATGTATCTATATTTTTCTTAAATTGGGCCGGACTTGAGCCATAGCCCTTTTACCCAGTGTGAAGGAAATTGTCTCACAGTTCACACCAGACTATTTCCCCTTTCTTACGAAAATGGATACAGATTTATTTCATACTTTTTTGAGATCCGGGTTAGCCCCTGAAAATATCATTAGAAACATCATGCAATTTGGAGCTGTTGAAGTTTGAGAGTCCAGAAATTTGACGCTTTGCTTCTCCGAGCCTTTTCACATATACATAGAACTTCGGTAATATTTAAGAGGAAATGATGAGTGAGAGTAGTAAGCACCTATCACTGAGACTCGGGAAGGCACACGATATTTACAACACTACTTTTTCCCACTAAAACCAGGGGTGCCATGTCGGATCCATCATGCATAAGTTCCTCGGAGTTAAGGCTGCTTCAACCAATTCGGTCACACCCCTCTGCACTGACTGTGGTGGCTCCATTGGATTCTCCTCCTGTTTTCATAACACCTTGTTCAAAATGCGCACCAAAGCGGAGAAATAATGGGGGAGATGTAGACAGAGTAAAAATAACCTACCTCTTCTGAGCAATACTGTGGGGATATTGTAGTGACCCGGGCGACAACATTGTCAACATTCGTAGTGATTTTACTTTTGAATTCAATGGGATTTAAGGTACCCCCGCCAGCAATGGAGCCCATGGGCATCCCAGGTCTCTTCCAAGACCATGAAAGTAGCTCGTCTCGGAAAAACATGGCTAAGTGATGCCACAGATGTTGAGTTTGCTAAAGTTTGAAAAAAAGAATCAAGTCTGGTCAGTTTGCTGCTCAACAGTAAACGTAGCTGGGATTTGCAACAATGTGCTTTACTCACCTTAGGAGAAACCACAGCCTGGGCTGCAGCACACATTGCAGATACAATAAGCCCTTCGACTCCAAAGTGAGAAAAGAATGATTGCAGATTCCTTGTCAACCGGAAAGGCACTGGTTCATTAAACTCGATGATGCCATTAGCATCATATGCCGGATGGAAATCTGTCTGAAATATCTTCCCAGTGTTCTTGGCGAACAGAATTTTGTTTGGCGATCTTCCCCCAATTTGCAGCATGTAAGACATGAAACTTGAGAGGGCCAGTTGAATAGCAAATTGCTTCTTGAAAGCCCACATGTGATTGCCACTGAGAAGGGTTTTATACATATACTGAGACAAGATACCCTCGCCAACATACGTTTTAATAATTTCATTATAAGCCTGAAGACGGAGATCTATGATGGCTTCTGGGGAAATCTGCCCGGAAATAGCTTGATTGAGTTGCTCCTTGAAAAATGTTATAGGGAGGTCTGCCTCTCGGTCATTTCTCGCACAATTATTTTCATACACCTCTAGGAATGTGCTGTACATTAAATCATCTTCCACCATACGAACCTGCACCGGTACACGTTTGAATCTATCAATAAGAGTCATACATGAATTTTTAGTAAAATTCATCATAACACATTCTTAATACTTTTTCTTTTTTTGAGATTGCAGAATAACACATAGCTAGAAAAAAAACCTTTCAGATTGAGAAGTTGGTGTACCTGGGACCAAACAGGGATGATGATTGGTGTGTGAATTGATATGTGGCGTCTTCTTGATTCTTTATGCTTATCAAACATCTGGTTCATCACACGGAAAAGCTGCAACATGCGCTCGTCACTCCTGGCATTTGGAGTCAGTGATGTCTGAACAATAAAATGACGCTGTGAGCCATCTGACCCTATTAAGGTCAAGCGGCGAAAGCTACTTCCATGTCTTCTCACGATTGGAATATCAGCACCAACTCTATCTAACTTCACTGTATGCTCAGGAGCAACTTCCTGAAACAGTAAACATTTCGACTGGGTAACATCAGAATAAGAATAATATAAGAGTAGTCAGTCACAACGTTAGAAATCCTATTTTCAGTTTAACTTCCCATTCAGAAAGAGACTTGTACACAAAACAAATCCTGATTTTATGTATGGGTTGAAACTTTATCTTGGCAGCCTAACGTCATATACAAAGACAGCACTTGCCTGATCTGTGAAATACTGTCCAGGGACCTCCACATCAACAACATGGAAATCACGAAGTACCCGGCTCTCCTCTTCCAGTTTCAAGACAGCAGGAAACCTGTCTTCAACATTACTCTGCAGAACATTTTTCCAATGTTTTAATCGCTCAGTCAGTTCTGAGAGAGTGCCTGGAAATGTAACTGTGCTTTCGGGGTCAAGATCACGCTCAAAATCCTGCTTGTACTCTCTTACAAACTCTACGTGTTTGTTGACGGCATCTGCTGAGAAGCATGCCCTACACACACCAGAGAGTTCCTTTTTAAGAGCTTGGGGAACCTCTGCTGTAGTAGCAGTGGGATATTTATAGCATCGATGGAGTAGAGCATTAACTACTGCGAGGAGCCTTTCTTCTGGAAGAGTGACAAATCTCGATCCAATTTCCGTAAGAAGAATCTGAGCAAAAAAAATGCATTCAACAAATAATAATATCTTACATCTATTGAATTCATTTTTCTCCATGGATTTGTAACAAGTTTAACAGAATCAACGAAGTGAGAACTAAGTGTAGTTACCGGAACCAAGCAGGAAACTTACCTCAAGTTCACTAGCTAAGTTTGCATGCTTGCTCCTAAGAGCTTCCATAATATCCTTAGCAGCATCAAATGCACTTGCAGCTGATGCTATAAAGCCTAAGGCACCATTGCGCCTCATATTCTGCCCTCCATCGCCAGTGTTTGAAGAACTGTGCTGCATACTCTGGTCTGCTCCAGCATGCATGTTATTATCAGTAGCGGCTGATCTCTCTAGTTCTTGCCCATGTGAATTCCCGCTATCATGAGATTGAATTCCACCAGATTGATTTCCCTGTGGAGCTTGATTATCTGTACTTAAAGCAGCCCCATTTGCCCTCCCGGTGTTACCATCAGGTAAGCCAAGAGAACCAGTGCTAGTGTTGGACACATTTTGCTGCATTCTTTGTTGAGCCATTGCAATTCTGCCAAGTTCAGACTTATTTGCAACGTCACGCCTTTCAAGCAAATAAGTTCGCAGCCAGTAATACAGAGCCTACAGTAATTTAGCTATGTGAGAATCTGGCATCATATTGGTTGAACTGACACAAAAAAGTGTGCAGCAATTACCTGAGGGAACATGGTGGCAATTTTAAGGAGTACAAGTTTACAGTGAGGGGCCTCTGTTCTTTGCAAAGAAAGTAACAACTGTGGGATCCAAGACAGCCAGACCCAAAGGGGTATTTGCTCCAAGTATTTATCAAATGCCCTACCCACAAGTTCATTCGGAGTGTCGAAGCTGAGGAGGTAAAGAACCCGAGCAAGGTGGCTTCTTGAGTTGGAAACTCCAAATTTAATGCCTTGAAGAAAGCAACTCACAGCATACTCCAACCAAATTTCATCATGAGTTTCTTTGTATACCTGCAAGGCACACACCGGAAATTAGTATAAAAAATAAGACACCACATAACAATGAGAAGCGAGACACCAAATAGGCAAATAGTGGTACCATGTCGCAGTAATCTCCCCAGCTAATCCAGCCTTTAGATAGATTTTTGAACAGGGTGATAGCAGTTGAATATGCAACATTAGCATTTTCACCATCATTTAACTTCAAAAAGAAATCCCCCTTCAAACGAAATATTTCTGCTTTGTGTTTCACAGAAAAATATTCTAAATTCGTGCTGTTTATTAAATTTAGGCCAGTGGTCAGCAATTCTTTCATCTCTAGATAAGCTTTTGCTTGCTCTCTAATCTTCACAAAAGCTTCCTGTACAAGACGAATATAGAGTTATAAACAAACTTCAATTACCTATGCCACTACATACCACGTTAACAAAAAGAGTAGCAAATAAAAAATAAGACAGAATATTCAAGGCATGCGTCTCATAAAAAAGCTTTAGTGTTTTCAGATAAACTAAACACATAAACACAAATGCAAGTATTTAACGTGCAACTACTAGAGCACCAACACAAAAAATCACAACAATAAAATCTACTCCAGGAGAAGTGATCACAGTATCAAGAAGTCAAGAAAGCCATAGCCCATCATAATAACAAGAGTACTGTGAGTCTTATGCAGCACATATTGTATATAACAAGAGTACTGTGAGTCTTATGCAGCACAAATTGTCTATCTTATATTTCCTAACAACAAATGAGCAACACATCAACATTTTCATATTAAATTACCTGCACTTCCATGGTTGAGTGGCCATACATTTTTTCAAGAATTGTGACACAAACATCATGAAGACCTTGCTTGCGAGCAATATGAGCAAGCTTGTTGACACTCCACGCTTTATCACGATACCCGAGGTGATGTAGCTGAGAATTTGTAGTACCAAAATCCTTAAATGCATTGATGACTGCATTATAGATCTCATTCCTCCACTGAAGCAAATCACACCAGACAGACATATTATCCCACTCATTCGGTGTCCTAAGTCTCCATGTCTCGAGAATATCTTTAAGATCTGAATACAGCCCATTGTGGACACCACCAACAGAGTTGCCAGAGAGTTTATTTCCATTAGATATGTCAATTAAAATTCTTCCGGACTCCTGAACTTCAACCATCTGTTGAAATTGCTGCAATAGAGGTATCCTTGAATGAACAGACATGTCAGGCAACTGCCACCACTGTTCTAAAGCAAGGTCAACACCTTTACCCACTAAACTTTCAGCATCTGCAACTCCATTGGTGCCCTTTTCATGAAGAGCAAAGAAGGCTTGAATAAGACGTAGTTTAGGTGTCTCTTCTACTTGAACCTTTTGTATAACATGCTCTTTCATGAATGCCCAATCAGGCAATTTCCATAAGCTATCAAGTAAAATCTCATAATTGTCAATACTTTTGCCAAAATCTACCAAAGCATCCCACTGACTAAGTTGAGTTGCACATGACAGCCATTGTTCTTCCCAGAGACACATTTCAGCCTTTGCTACTGTGTTGCTGTATGTTCCTTGAGTTGCTTTTACCATGGCTTGATAGAAGAGGCTTTGAGCCCTCTGCCAGTAACCATGCTGAACAAGTGAAAGTCCTGCTCTTGTTTCTGCCGTAATCGACCTCTTTTTCCACAGCCCGCATCTCATATCATCCTCGTTCAACAGACGATAAAGCTCAGCAAGAGACTCCGCGCACTTGGTATCAGTTAGAAAGAGCATAACATGGCTTTCCAACAGAGCCAGAGAGATGTGCCATGCATTATACGTCTTCCCAATATATTTGATAAGTTCACTGGGCATCCTCAGTTGTGGATGACTCAACTGAAGTCCCTCCAGAAGTGCTTGTACAACATTTGGTCTGCTAGATTGCTGCTTTTTGTGATAATCTTTAGAAAGCAGAGATATCATTGGTTTAGCTAGCGTCACTTGCTCTTCTTTGTGCAAGGTTACCCAAACTATGGGAAATACCAATACCCATAAATGGTAAGCGAGATTTGCATCTGTATGAGCAAGATCTCTAAGTGGAACAACAAGATCAGCCACCTAAGGACCAACGTACAAATTGTTAGAACTTCAAATAATGAAAAAGAATCACATAAGCTACAGGACAAAAGTTGGCACAAAATTGATCACTAAAAAATTCCAAGGAAAATATATTCAGAGCGGTTCGTTAATGTTGATACTGGCGTTCAATCAAAAGCAAGACAGAATTTGATCATTCCAGAAATATCTTTGCCACATTTCATGAAAACCTACAAGGTGGTCTACGATATTTAAATTGTAGATTATGAATAACAGAAGCCCGCCAGTTTTGCGAATGCAATCATATGCAACCCTAAGAGTAGCAATATTAGCTAGGTCTACCCGAATATGAAGCTTTAACTTTTCAAGACCATAAATCCCTATCACAAATTGTCTGCTTACCAGAGAAGCAAGTATGTTGACAATAAGACAAAACCCCAGGGTAGGTATCACCCCTCACCTAACCGTCAACACCCCCCCCCCCCCACACGGTGGTTGTTGAGAAAGCAGCAGCTCCCTACACAACAACTTAAAGCCCCAACATACTTACTGGGAATAACGAAAATGGCGCATCTGTTCTAGGAACCAGGTAAAGTATCTAGGCCTAGATAAATAGAACTGATAATAGATTGAGATGCTTCATACAAATATCCCAAACAGATTAAGAAAATGCAAGCTAAAATCAGATCCACTAACCTGAAGTCTATTCATCTCCTTGAGAAATAATGTGTGCTTTTGAATGATACTATCAAATGTCAAAGGAGCACCCTCATTACTAGAAAAAATTTCAGACGTTTGGTTTTGGACCATAGAACTATCTGAAGGAGAATCTGAAACCACCAGGGGTGTCACCCTGGCAGAGTTAGGAGCAAGTGTGATAGGCCGATTTTCAACCAAAATTGCCAGAAGAAGATCAAGACCTTGCTTTAGCCAAAAGACATCACTCAGAGCTTCCCAGTCCTGAATTTGGATAATGTATTGCAACCTAGTAAACAATGTCTTCCCCAAAGACTCATGATATAATGAAAAGAATTTCTTTCGCATTTCAGGATCTTTTGCTCTCAAACCAAGCATAAATTGCCTTTCCACTTTCAGGAAAACTTCTTGCCTAAGAGAATGCGGATATCTGCTATACAATTTGATCATTATACAGCATTCATGAATTTAATGTCAAAGATATTCAAATGAAAAACTTACTTATTTGCATCTGCACAAGCTCCATAAAGAAGCTGGAGATATTTCAAATCCCATTCTTCCAGAGCATTGGCTGAAAAGTACTGCTTATCAACTTGGGAGAGCTTCTGAAGAAACAAAACAATTTCTTTATGGGTAAGAAAAGCACTTGATGCTCCAGTTGCGCCTGCTTTGCTCAAGTCGTCCTCAATCCACCCTTTAATAACATCAAGTATGCAAAGCAGCACACTTGGATCTGTGCCCTTGTCTGAGAGCAACAAGTTCAAAATCTGAATTACTGAACGCTTGCACTCCGGAACAAGCATAACTCTTTCACTAATAAGTTTCAAAGCCGACTTTAAGTTGGAGATGAGAGCCACATCATCAGAAACCTGGCGGGAAGAAGTCGCAGAAGAATCCGCATCCACTCGCAGACCCTGCTATAGCATTATGCATCAGGATATACAAAATGAAAATCTATTTCATGAAGTTAAGCTGGCAGAACATGGTTTGCTTGAGCTAAACAGATAAACTCAGGCAGCAAACTGCTAAAATGGCTTACTTGTCTGGCATGAGAACCTGCTGACATTTGCATATCTCGCATTATGCGTTGGAGGATGCGCACCAAGATGAAAGGATCATTTAAATTCTTATGAACCTCTGTCAAAGTTCTGATCACAAAGAGTACAAAGCTGATCGAATTTGCTGAGCTGTCATCATTGGAACTTTGAGGAGTAAAAACAGCATTAACATGTTTTTGTATCAGCTCATCAACCTTCTGATATAGGGACTTAATGTCTTGAGGTGTGCCCGGAGACTCTAAAGGAAAAGCAGTAAAAACCATCTTCAACAGAGAGCAGAAAGATTTCCCAGCATCAAGCATCTTGTACTTGAAACAAGGTTCTAGAATCTGCAAGGGAATGATTGACAAATCACGTAAAATAAGAATGTACTAATGTTAGCAAATATAAAATAAAACAGACCACATACTTGAGAAATCTGGTTGATGTTATTTTTGATGAAGAGATGTGGTTGCTTCTCCAAAACCTTATTCATGACATCCAAACCCTGAGCAAGAGCTGTAGATGGATCTTTTGACTGAGATGGTTGAACACTGCTAAGCAGCTTCTCGAGATAGTTAAACTTGACATTTGCATTGGGCCAGACCTCCAAAGCTTGTGATAACAAATCTAGTGCATGTTTATACATTAGAGTAGATTCCTTGTCCTTTGGCTCAATGACCAGCGCAACCTGAAACAATATGTTGAATCAATAATGAGAAAGTACTCAGATTGTTGTCATGGGCAAAAAAATGCCGTATTGGAATTCAAAAGATTTACAAAAGAAAAATTTTGCTTACTCTTATGAGGAAATTAATAATCATTTCTTCCATAGCAGCATTAGGCTTGAATTCTTCATCAGGCTGACCAGCAGAACCAGGAGTTTCCACATTAGGGATTGATGGACCACCAGGTGACATAACACAAAGGGACTGAAGACCAGGTTCAACTTTGACTCGCTTATTTGGATCTTCAGGGAAAGCAGATCCATCTACTGAGCGCTTTGCATCTAAGGCACTAGATCCAGAATTGTAAACTTCACTGCACTGAACAAGGCTATCACCCTCGGTTACTATCTTCATCTCAGTTTGCCTTTGCCTTTCCCATCCAACTACCAATCCAGCAAGTTCTATTGCTAACCGTCTATTCTCTGCTGAAGTGTTGTGAGGTAATCCAAGACGACTTAAAGAGTTCACCATTTGAGGCACAAACTGTGCTCTACAGCTGTAAAAGAGATCTGAGTGTCGCACTATTAGCTGGAATATATGAATTAAATTAGGTATAGAGTGACCCTCCTCGACTAGAATTTTTTTTGTATAGCGTATCCAAATAGGCATCCGAGCATCACCAAGGGGCAATCTTCGAGGGAGGGCGGGCATAAGAATATCCAATGCCTGCTTGACCAACATCTTATTTTCTGGTTGGCACGTTCGCAGTAGAGCAACAAACACCTATAGTTAAAATAAGGGTTATCAACAAAATCTTCAGAGAATTCTACTATATAAAGATATCACCTACATTCTTCACTTTTTGTCGATATACATGTTGATGCAAGTCACGTAATTCCCTAAGTTGGTTTACAATCAAATCACATGCCTAATGTGACCAGTATAGGACATTTTTTCTAAATTACCTTCTGTGATGAAAAATATGTTCTATTTTGTAGAATGAACACTTTGATCACGTTTGGTCCTCATAAGGATTAACGTTCACGTTCAGACTATACGTACTGTATGATTATCCTATTGATACGCGAGTGATAATCAAGTAACTTCTTGGCTACAATTAAAGTGTTTCTAAGTCTGGTAACATCACTCTTCAGCACAAGAATCAGTTCATTCAGTTGCTGAAACATTTAAGAACAGTCCTATACAAGGTAATGTATGCAATATTCCTCAACGATTTTTAATAGGTATTAAAGATAAATATTATCACCAGAATGTTTGACCTTCAATGACGGCATTAACCTTGAGCAGGGCGCATTACTAATTTAATAGTGAAATCATGACAAGCAACAACATTTGCGGGTAACTGTCACTGTTCTGTGCTTACTAACCATAGTGATATAAAATACCATCAACAGGAGGAAGTGCAACAAATGTACAACTCCCAAGACAAATGATGCAGTCATGAATCTCATAGTTCATGTGGTGCTCATGCTATTCAAAAAAACGAACTACACCATGCCCCATCACATAAATGCAAGGTATAACTTTCAAAGATGCTCTGAATCAGCTTCACATAATGTACGGACCTGGAGAATTATCTTTTCAGGAGCCTGATATGCCTCCAAAAAATGGCACACATTAACAAATGCCCATTGCTTACTGGCGCTATCTTCACGTTTTAAATGATTCCATCCAAACTTAATAAGCTCTTTTCTGTGGTGAACAAGATCATTCTGAAGGTATTTCAATAGAAGAGTGGCCAGCTGAAGAAGTTCAATCCTTAAAGGCTCATCATATTCAGCAGAAACCTGCATTCATGAGGCAATGATCATAATAAAAAAAACTTGCCAAATAATATTTCAAAAAAGCTTTTCAGGGTATTTAGAAGTGCCTCTTCGGGAGGATCCAGCAGTTTGTCAACAATTATCTTTATAATAGCAGGATCGACAACTTCCCAACTCTGGCCATTCTGAAATGTATGTGCTAACATTGGAAGGATTAACATTTGCATTATCACTACCAAGTGATCGAAACCAAGCTGTTTGGACTGAAAGATGTTCAGAAAATGAATAAGAAGCATCTTCTTCAAATTTGGAGGATAACCCTCAGCAACCTGCCACATGTAGCTTTTTAGGGCACAGAAAAAAAAGAATGCTTACACTTTAAGAGCTGTTATGTCTATAAGTAATATGGAGTGAGTACATTTCGGAACACAGTTGATTTATGAGGATTGTTATATAAAGAGATAGCATAAGTGCATAGCCTTTAGATAAGGATATTTAAGTGTATCTTCGCTTGGTTACACTGAGTTTGAAATATCCATTTTAGCATAATGCAATTTCTGTAATTTGTATAATAGAAAATTCTTTCTTGCAATCCTGCTTATGTATGAAATTGTACAATAGAAACTTACTAAAACTTTACATCTGTCAAGCGCCACATTGAAAAAAAAAAAATAGCACCAAAGGAACTTACCTCAATGATATAAAACTCCTTCAGAAAAGTATAATCAATGCGGGTGTGGTACAGGAAGATTGAGAGGATGTCAAACAGAATGTTTACTTCAGTTTTATCATGCCTCAAATAATTCAGGAAGCATTTGATGAGCCATTTGCTTTCTTTAACCTGCATTCAAATGATATATATTTTCAATATCAAGACTAAAACACCAGGTATCAAACACGAAATTAATGAAATATGCATTGGAACTGGTTGTAACAACTTCAATGAAAATCTGAAGCAACTATAAATTAGAGTTGATATAGTTTACAGAAATTCCTATAAGTTTAATTTTTCACATTTGGACTGAATAGTGTCTGATGAGATTTAAGGACCAAAGAAGTTTAACGCTGAAAAACAATAATTAATTTCCGATTTCGTTTGAATACTGCCAATATAAATATAGAGTGCAGATTGCAGAAAATAGCTTACTAACTTCATAATCTACATATTCTAAGAACCTGTTTGGATAATGGAAAATTTGAGAGATAGAGCTTTTGTAGAACAGATAAATGAAACTGCATGTTTGGTTGTAATGGACAATTTGAGGAAATAAATTTTGCAGGAACATTTAAGGAAAAGCTTGTGTTCTTTTTCTCCAGGTTAACCAACCCTCCCTCATTCCCCCTCACAAATCCAAACAGAAGGTAATTAAAGCGAATAAAAATACAGAATACAATGTCATTTTCAGATATAATTCCAGATGCAACATGTGATTGTATGAAAACTACTTACTTGCACCAGATTGAGTTCCTGTTCATTACGCAAGCGAGCAATCCTTGAAGGCGATTTCCAAACTAAAACTAACGTGTCAAACACAGTCCTATTACTCTGCAACCACGTAGGCATCAGTTTAACCAAATTCTTAATGAGCGCAAGTCCCTGAAAATATGCATCGGAAGACGGCCCAGATGTCACTGATAGATTATTAGAATTATCAATAGAGCCACCAACTACGGCTTCCTCACCAACAGGTACAGTGGAGGCGTCACTTTTTGGTAAAACCTCAGGGAATGCACTGGTTAACATCTTCTGTGGAGACTTCGCTAGTTCTTCTCGCAGGGGCTGCCCTGCATCAGAGCGGACTATGTACATAAACCTGGTCACATAAAAAGCGCATCAGAAATTCAGATCTAAAGACGGTAAGATGTTCATAGGAAGACAGTATGTCTCCAGACAGAAAGGATGTGTTTACCGAAACCTAACCTCCTAAAGTATTTGGGCTGGTTTAACCGAGAAAGGAAATAATCAACAGCAAGTGTCGGATGACGGTTCAAAAACTTGGTTAGTGGCAGGCGATAAGGACTATTGATTTCACTGTAAAATTGTCCAGAGGGAAGAGCACCTTCCAAGTCAATAGTTAAGGTAACAAGCTCATCAAGGAACTTATGAGCAGCATGAGGGAGCAAGTGAAACAGCTCAATAATAGCTGCAATCAGCAAATTAAACATCAGTTCATATGTATCTTGATATAAATTGTCAACGTACAAAGTATGGCACTAAAGTAACATAAACCTGCTGCAATTTTTGGTTCTTCACCAGCCTTCCACGATTTCTGGCACTGTGCGAGTTTATCTGGTTCTAACCACTTCTTTAAGTGATCAAGCAATTTCCCACCCAAGGTAACATTGAACCAATTGGACAGGAGTTCCAAAAGGCGGGCCAGACCTTGCAAAAGAGGCATGCTTAGATTTTTCGGATGGGCAAGATTAACTAATATTGGTCTCAGACTACTTTGAAGAAGTTCTTTAGGCATCCGTTGCTGGGTAATAACCTGACATTAATCCACAGAAAACCTTCAACAATTGAATTTCAGGATTGTGTAGGCATATTTGTGCAAAAAACTCAGTTGAAAGCAAGTTGTAAGCTGAATAAGTGGAGTTAGTATATTCAT
This sequence comes from Kalanchoe fedtschenkoi, assembly GCA_002312845.1. Taxonomy (NCBI): domain Eukaryota; kingdom Viridiplantae; phylum Streptophyta; class Magnoliopsida; order Saxifragales; family Crassulaceae; genus Kalanchoe; species Kalanchoe fedtschenkoi. Next base: position 180,641 of record NQLW01000060.1, read on the forward strand.
GACAGGGTTCAAATGAGAATTCTTTTTTTCCTTGACAGTTGAGAATCAATCTCAGCCCTTCAGAAGTTCATCTGTAGCTAATAATCAAATCAATATAAGTAAAAGCTCATCTTAGTTTATGCTCTTCATTGGGCATAATAAATTTTCAAGTTCTACAACAAAAGGGTGTTCTCACCAGATCAAATGAAAAATCTATATGAAAAATCTAATTTTCGCTAATAACTGAAATCCAATCACGTTCTCTCAAAAAGAAACCATCCAACCATGTTCTCTCAAATAAAAAGAGATCCAATCATTTTAATGAATAATTTAATCCGATAATCATATTTAATGTAATCTAGTTGAACACCATGGAATAAATGCGTAAAAAAGGACCTCATACCTGACGTAGTCCCTCTTTTGCAACAGCAACAATTTCAGGGGTGCGACAGGTAAGGGACTTAAAGAACATGGATATGACTTTTGCACGCAATTCAGAGTGATTCGGTGCTTTAAAGTCAGCCCAGGCCATGGCAGTACATAAGAGCTCAATGCAAGCAGTTCGCAGTTTGATTAAAGATGTTGCCACTTTTGAATTCAAGAACTTGCCAAGCCATATATTTTCGTCAGCCTCGGCTATTTGCAGTGCCTCTTGCAAAAAGTTAACCAACTCTTGAGTCAACTTCAGTAAGGGGGGTCTTAATGCCAAGCAGAAGTTAAGAGCAGTAACCGTCCCAACCTAAAACCAAAAACCTATTAACATATGAATCAACAAAGACAAAGTAAACACCTAAAGGTAAATAGCTTACTTGTTGGTCAACAGTCCTTGATCTAAGGGATCTGACAATAAGAGGCTGGAGCAAGGGTTGGTACAAAGGCTCAAGCAACTCCGAGATCTCACTACCTGTCCTACTTGCCAAGAGTGCCAAGCATGCTTGCACAGTCTTTCTCACATTGATAGATACATTAGCATTGAATAACTCTGAAGCAAGAAAGTCCACCACCCCTTGGAAACTCTGTCTACGAGACTCATTACTAGCATCGTCGATATTGTTAACAATACGAAGAACCTGTGTCAGAACCTGACTTGTCTCTTCTTGTTCTTTATTCGCATATATAGGAAGTCTTTTGAGAGCATAGATTAAGCCTCGCACAATCCTCACTTGGAAAAGGCATAAAGTTTCTACTGTGACCTTCCCCAGTAAAGCCCCGAGGCCTTGAACACCACCAATCTGAGCTTGCCATGTAGTCCCATAACAACAATGCAAAAGGCGCGGTAGAAGCTGTTCAAACACAGGAATACGTACACTCGGAGGAGGGGAATAGACAGGATTGGTAGATGGACTAGAGACCATCATTGGAGTACTAGGACCACCCCTTGGCAGCATCACATCAGCATGTTTTGAGCGAGCGAGAAACAAAAGTGTCTCAGCAAACACATTCAATGCTCTAAGAGCAGCTTTTGCATGCAGTCTGTTCTCATCTGATAACAGGTCAACCAATGCATCCAAAAATATTAAAGGATTCAGCTCTTTCAGATTAGAGGTAGAGCTATTTCGTGCCCTTGAACTGGCATTTATATTTGATGAATGTAAAGAACCCCCAAGTACAGTAGCTGTTGCTGATACATTTGCCAGTGCTGGATCAGTGTGGAATATCATGGCAAAATGGCGACAAACGTTGACAACAAAGTCGTCATTAGGGTCAGTGAGCTCTGGATCCGCCATCGCAGCTATCACAGTTACCAGAAGTGTCTTGAAAACTGACTTCTCGGCCATAAGCTGCGTCTTTGTTTTAACACCAAGATCAGCCTGTACAAACAAGCGAATGTATTTATTTTTTTTCAAGCAGAATGTAAATTGTAAGATATACCAGCATCAAAATAGCAAATGGCCACACATGCATATAATATTAAAATAGACATTTAGTCCATTTAGTCCACCAACCTCAAGTTCGGTTAATAATGCTATTATGAACAAATGTAAAATGTATGACTTGAACCTACAATAAAGCACGGAAAGATACCTTGACATCAGAAGTCTCGGGCCGTCGCCAAGACGGATCAACTGTTGAAGCTAACAAAGATGACAGCTGTCTGGAAGTAGGACCTTCGTCAGGAACATTACCAGGCAAGTTAAGCTGAGAAGACAAACACACATGTAGGAATTTCAATGCCTGCCTCCGATAGAAAGAATCCATACCACTTTTTTTCTGTATAACAGCTGCAACTGCAATATTTATACAACGGTCTAGAGGAACTAGAAATGGAGTTGAAGGTTCAAAGGTAAGAATCAGGCGAAGCCCGTGTTCAGGATTTTCCTTGCAATCGAGTGCAAGAGGCTCCTTGAAAAATCGCCTGTTACGACCTCCCAACTTACCAAGCAGCTGCAAGGATTTTCCACCCCAAGGGTATGGGGCAGGTCTTAGGTGAGACCACAACGCTAATATAACCTCAGACATAACGGTTGCCATACTTGGTTCAAGAAAATCAGGATTTAAACTGTCTACCCAGAACTCCAGAGTTCTCAAGCCTAGGCTCACAAGTTCATCACTTCCTTTCAAACACAAAACAAGAGGTCTCATCAGACAGGGAAGGTATGGCAACAGTGTGCTTAAACGTGCAGGCAAAGTTAAGCACAGTTCTAGTAAAAGGTCTCTCATGTCAGCCTCAGTGGGCCCTTCAAGCATAGCCAAAAGCATATTTAGGCATGGCTGCAGAGTGGGGACAAGGTCACGTAATAAGAGTTCAAACTTGCCTCCAGAAAGAACTCTAAACATGGTTCGGAGAAGTTGTAAATATCCAAGTGGCTTCTCAACTTCTGTAGCATTTTTCATGCAAACCTCCATGATGACAGGGACATGAGGTTGCAATGTCCTTTCACATTCTGATGGATACTTTGCTACCGCACCAAAAAGGAACCGAAAAAGATGCAAAACGAGTTTTGCAGCGGGTGATTCTGGATGTTTCAAAGCATCAAGCTTACTGCTCACAAGAAAATTCACCAACACATCCGCAAACGGTCTGAATACCTTGGAAGTTTGTAAAAGAGTGGAAAATATATGAACTAACTGAGAATTGTGAATCATGCTCTCGAATAGTTCAGGCATACACAAGGAGAACATGTCCATAAGATCCCGTGGCTCCATTACTGATAAAATTTGTGAGAACTGTTGAAGCATTTCTCGTTCTTCATCCTTCTCCTTAAAGAGTGCTAAGCATGGCACACCACTCTTTAAAACACCAGATGCCTTCCAAACCTAGGGCAAAAAAAAAGATTTTGGCATGTTGGCACACAAAATTAATCAGTTTAAAAATCCTCAAGTGTAAAGCCTACCTCCTCCTCTCTCATCCCTTTGAATGCTTGTGGTGTAGCCAGATTTCCCGCCTGCGATAGTAATGCTTGAGGATGATTCCCATGTATCGAGGATGATACCTGTGTATATGAACTTATATTAACTACTCCCCAGTGATGCAAAAAGACAATAAAAACTTCCAAGAACAAACCTGAGATCGAGGTAAATGTGTATTGGTAATACTCCAAATGATTGTTTTCATACCTGTTAGTGCAAGCCCAGTTTTCAGTGGAATAGATAAAGAAACCACCCAAACATCCCTACCTATTTATGTAATCTAATTTGTTGACGTAAAATGATTCCACTGGCAATACTCTTACCAAAAAATTTAATTATAATAAAGAGCTGGAGCAGCAACTTGGTGAATGAGTAGCTTACCCAAGACTAATGTCCTAATCAGATGTTTACAATCAGTGACTTCTTTGGCATGCTCTGATGGAGCCTGCAGGTTGAGAACTGCCTGCAGCATTTCATATAGATATGTAATGTAATTTAAAACCAACAATCGGGATGGAAAAGGAAAACAGAAAAAAAAAAACTGCCACAAGACTTGAAATACAGTTATTGTTTATGAGTAGGAGCTGAATGCTGATTCGCCAAACTAATAGAGCACATAAACAAACAAAAAACATACAAAACCAAACACAAATACAACATCCACTGCTTCACTCCGAAGTTGCTGAAAGAATAAGTCGGTTCAATCCTCAATTGAGAACAATTTCACTAAGAAAATGGTTAGAATATATATGCTGACAACCATGTTTTGTTAAGAACTAAAAAGTCATATGTACTTCAAAGTGTAGTCAAGCTATTATGAATTATGATTCAGATGAGTCTTCCCAAAACAAAATGGACAACTGGAAGCAGGCAGTTGGAAGAAGCCAATGCGGCATAAGACAAGTAAGGGTTAGACGGCATATGCGCTTTGATAAAAATTTGAGCTCCACAAGTTGGTTCTTTGACTCACTTGTGTACGAATATGCTGTTTATAAAGGCAAAGCCACCGAAGTCGAAAATACAAAAAGGCTTAATCAACTTATTCAAGAACCAAGTCAGTCATCAAATATTGGCTCACACATTGTTTCAGTGACCAAGGTCATAAAACGAGAGTACTAGTTACCTTGTGTATTTAAAGCATAATGTGTCCAATCAACAAAAAGAATGAAACAAAAGGCAAGGCGTAAAAGGAGATACAAGTATCGGTAAGGATCCAAAATAGAAATGACAATGTTACTAGTGAGTTGCTCAGCGATGCTGTCATAGTCAGTATGAGCAACAAGGCAATTTATATTTTATAAAAATGTGATGCGTAATTGTGAGTGAAGAATATACAGGTAGAGACCATCATGGGTTTCTGCAATTCAACAATACAAAAAAGAGGTGTTATATCAGATAGTTGGTGACATAGACTTCTTATTGGTGGTGATCAAAACAATCACTTTGGGCCAAGGTGATCAGGAGAAGCTATGATTTTGAGCAATGAACCCGGTGGCAACACAGTATTCTGGGATCTATTAACCTAGTTATCTTATGAACTGATTATATAACACACCATCGAGGAAGAGGGAACCTCATTTTCCCACTAGAAGAAATTGGTTTCAACTGCAGATTAAATAAAAACATCAAAATTTTCAAATATGTGTGTGGATTTGGAGAGATTAGAGTGTACATATAACTAAAGTAAAAAAACAGAAAATGTATACTAAGTACCAATAATAGACAAAAGAATTTCACAATAATATAATTACTTTAAATCATTTGAATTTCGACTGTGACATAAGCTAAGTTACCAGTTACCTTAAAAATAAGTTAAGTTAATCATTTAAAGTTCTAAGCTCAATTAAAAAACTAACAAAGCTTAACGAACAGACCCCTATTCCCTGAACGCATAGTACTGACATATAGGATGTCAGGAGGGAGGGGAGTCACAAAATACTCGTAAGAATATACTTCCACGGCAAAATAAAAGAAACAATATCAGATGTTGGCTAAGTTTCGCAAAACCAGAGAACGTTGTTAAACAAGATATCGCATGCACCTGAACAGGAACTTCAAGCTTTAGCCTTAAGGAAGCTCGATCTTTTCCATCACCCTCTTCCAGAAGCTGCCCTCAAATAAGAATACAAAATAAAAAACAAAAAAGCAAAGGCGTATGAATGTTAACAGATAAGCACATGGGGTAAAAAATATCAATGTGACATTGATTTCAAAAAATGCACCGGAGGACATTCACCCGGTCTAGCAACTTCACAACACATTGAACAAAGTTTTGTAAATAACTTAGAAGAAAAAACAAGATGCAAACAGCATCCAACTAAAACGGATCGATCAACCATGAAACAAAAAAGATCGTTTCCTAACTCCAAATCCAAAAGTGTTTGATTTATATACGATGTATTCAGTGAACTTATGTCAGTACCTGTGGGATGGTATGCTTAAATGTACTGAACTTCCCAACAAAGGCATCCAATATGCGCCCCTAGAAAGAAATAATAAATGAGTGTTCCACTCTTTAGACTCATGAAAATGGCTAATCATCAATTCAAGTGCGCTTGTGCAATGAATAAAAGGTCGCAGATATTCAAAGGCACTACAGACCAGCAAAATCCTCGCTTCATCCATTGAAGGCTGGTCCATTCCTTTTTCAAATATCGGTTCCACCTACAAATATAAAGTCCCAGAATGATAGTTTTTTAGACAATTTTCTAATACATGTCTCAGTTGTCTTGCATGCCAGAAATTTTTTTGAAAATGAAACAAGACAGTCAAAGAATAGGCGGCATACCAGATTGAGCATCAGGCGAGCACAAGTGGTGTGAATGCTCAGTGATAGTGAAGCATCGTGCATGTTACTTGAGAATAAGTAAATAATCCGGGATAACTGTATAAGAGAATATTGTCACAAATTACAACAATGAATAATCAAATAAGATAGCACATCAGCTTGGAATTTTTTGTAAGAAAACTTAAGTGGTATTTGGTAATAAGGGACTGAGAGGGCAGACAGAGTGTCCAAGAAATCAAAAGTATGAGCATGTATAGGAGATTATTCAGGTAGGACATGGAAGGTAATGGTAAGACAAAATGTCCTACCTAGTAATCTTTTTTACCTTTTAATTTAGTTTAACTGTACAAACTAAGGAATGTTGAAATGTAACCAAATGAAGATATTTACTAATATCCCTTAATCAGTTAGCCAAAGATCATTAATATTTAAGCTATTACTATAATAGGCATGGATACACTAGGCATTGTACATGAAATATAGCATTATTTATTAAATAACAAGTTAACTTAATAGGCTAAAACTACAAGTGTAAAAACAAAGGGAACCCAATTTTTTTACACTCTTTTTTTAATGTAGTGTCATCACTCAGGTTGCTCAATATCTTGAAAGAAGTTGACGAGCCACTCAACAAGTAAGCTTGTTAGCTCTAGTCTCACCAATATACCATAATGATTAGGCTAAGCCTCATAAAATTATAAACTACCATTGTAAAAATGATAAGACACATCATTAATTTCACTCTCCACCAAGGACTAATTTTCAATGAACCCGTAGAAACAGTCTTTCAGCTGTGAAGTTAGCGTTCCTCTTACAAGGGCTTTGCCAAGTTAACAATTACTAGCGATACTCTTGCACCGTTTGTAACTGAAACATTTTTTTGGAAATTTTCGTATCCAATCTGGTCCAGCAGAAATGAAAGGAAAAAGAAAACAGATATTTCACTATTATGTTAATAATTACTCTACTTACCATGAATTTGATATGTTGCTTTCAAATCTACTTTGGTCAATGCCTTCCCACACTCATGACATTTTTGTAAATTATAATCGAGGTCATCCTTTTGTTTCTATTCAACTCAAAGCGTGAGATTATTCTAAGTCTTTCATTCTCTTCCTAACTCCCAAACAACTATTTCTGGAGTTTTGCATATCTTTCCATTCTTTTCCCTATCCCTATCCCACCCCCCCCCACCCCCAAAACACACAATTCCCATACAATGCATCAATTCTACAATAATGAAATGATTGAAAGAAGCTATATATTACCTGCAATAGGGATAGCTCCCCACGAACATGATGAACAATCTCAGCAAGTAGACTGTAAGCCAGTGGCCTTAAAGTCTCAAAGCAAGCCCGCCCACTACCAACCAGAACCCTAAAAAGAGTTCAAAATATGACTAAATGACAATAGCAAGAGTAAACAACAAAACATTTCATTTATTATCACAATAACAGAAAACAGAGGTTCAAATGTAAGAAAATGTAAAAAATAGGGAAACGAATCCCAAGATAGAAAAGGACGAAAAATGTGCTAAGCGTGACAAATACTTTAAAACAGGCTTAAAGTAGCTCTGGTACCATGAAATTCGCTGTGAAAACCCACTTCATCACAACAAGACAAGGTAGTGACAGCGTAAATCAAGAACTAATAGCTTATATTGCCAAACAGCCCTCACAATAGTTGCTCCTAAGAAATCAGCTCAGTGACATGCTATTTTGAACCAAGAATTCACCTCAGATTTTGATATGTTTCTCTTTCTGAGGCCAACGATGCTAGAGCATGGAGAGGGAGTGCACTTAGGACCTGATCTACCTAGGATCTGATCTACCAGTGTTTTTCATCTTTTGTTGGCTCATTCATAATGTGCTCCTTTCCCTAAAGCAACTTTCCATTGGAAAGCAAAAGTTTGATCAAAGTTTTGAAACTTAGTTTGCATGCAGCCCTGGGAAAATCATTATCATTAATGCCTTACATAGGCGCAATCAAGGACGGTATTTCTCCTGATATTTATTTGCATTGTTATGCTGGTTAGTGAATCTTGCTCACTTGTGTTCCAGTGGCGGAACTAGAAATTTTAATTTGGGGGTAAGAAAATTTTTTTTTAAATTGAATGAGGTATAAAAATAAAAAATATAATATTTTTAAGTTTAATTGAGGGTATAAATTTTTTTTTAAGCTGACTGGGGTACAAAAATAAGAAATATCATATTTTTAAACTTAATTGGGGGTACAAAAATTAAAAATATGTTATTTTTACACTAAAATATGAACGTTTGGTCGAAATTTGGGTGGACAGCTGTCCCCGCTGTCCACCCCTTGTATCCGCCCCTGTTGTGTTCCTAGTCCTAAACCATGTTGTGGTGGCAGAACACCTTTGAGCCAAACTATTCAACATCCAACAAAAGTGATAGGTATATCAGGGTACTATTTTGGTCATTCGCAAATCTAATTTGCAAGCTCAGAAAGATGAAGGCAAAAAGAATGCGGAGAGACAAGCTTTCACAATTTTTTGAGTTTTCGTTCTAAAGGAGAGGGATATCTCAGGAAATAGACTGCCTGGGGCATGTGTGGGATAGAATCACATATCCACAAACAATAAAAGCCCGAGGCACTGTCAAATTCAAATCTCTATGCCAGAGAATTTTCTAATACAGATGCATGAACTTTTACGATATAACTTGACAAACATGCTCTAATTGATGCTGTATTGACCAACCATTACTTTACAATTAGCTTGCAAAAAGTGGTAGCACTTCAACATTGAAATGAACTTTCTCACAGCCATATCAAATATTAGAAGCTAACTGGCGAGATACCTTTCTTCTAAAAGAGTGTCGATCAATGGAAATAGACCTCTTTTAAAATCAGTACCAAGAACATGCTTCAAGGCCACAAGCAACTCCTGAAAGAAAGACATCCATTAAAGATGACCACCATTAAAAATATACTTGCAAATAGTGTTTTCAAAAAAGTAGCAAATTGTTCAACCTTCCGGATGGAGACAGAATCAGGACAGCTAACAAGCAAATTCACAATACTTCTGCATATGCTTTCTTCATGAGGCCTAATATAGTCAGCGAAACTTTTGAGTAGGTATGTCAGGAATGATACAGTCTGCAATGGTTGGACATGGTAGCAGATTAAGATTCAATTATCAGAAATAGCTCTTAAGTTTCGGTAATTGATAGTTGATGAATAATGACACAAAAAACTAAACAATATAGCAAAATAATTACAATTGAAAGCTACTGTCAGCCTTGTTGACTGAGTGACAGTTACATGAAATGTTCACCAACATGCATACTTAGCCTAAATCCATGATATTACCTTCACTTGTGCACCTTTCAACTCAACGAAATGATTTCTTAGATGATGAGGAACCTTCTCGGGGCCAGGAACAGAGATAGCAGTGACCATCAACGGCAACAAGTTAGGGATATTAGTCTGAACCAGGCGACTATATAACTGAAACAGAAACATAACCACCAACGGACTTTCTGTAACAATTTTGAATGATCTGGTACTCGGATTAAGCTGCCCATTTCCGGAAACCACAGTAGAGAATAGCTGATCAGAAGTGTCCACAGGCTTAATATCCTCCCCAATAGCCCCACTCTCAAAAAAATAGCTAACTGTGTGTTCAAAATTCTGATAAATTTTTCCCACAAAGTCTAGGAATGGCTGAACCTCATTTTCTTGGGTTGGTCTGAAGTTCCTTAGGAGATCAAAAATAATACGAATACAAATCAAACCATTCTCTTCATTATCACTTGTGAGCACCTGCATAGCTACCTTTAAGAGGTCCTGAACAAATGGACGCAGGACTTCGCTATGAGGAAGACGATTGAGAATCTCAACAATTATATTCCGCAGCTTGTGCTCAGGGTTATCAGTTAACTGTGGCTTTGTTATTTGCAAAAGAACCACCGAGAATGCACGGAAGTAGCACTTCAGGAAATTTAAATACTCAGCAGTGTGAGCGATTTCCAGACTGTCTCTCACCTCCATGGCCATCTGCAGCCTAGCCTGCATTGCTGTTCCAAACAAGAAGGCTGTTTTAGACCAACGGAAACTTTAACAAATAAAAAAAAACTATCTCTGAA
>NQLW01000060.1:190874-221583 GCA_002312845.1 Kalanchoe fedtschenkoi
CCCCCCCCCCCGCATACAGATGCACACATGCATATCTACGCACACCCAGAGTACAGAACATCAAACGAACATAGGCAAAATTTTGATCCTCCCAGGCACCAGAAAAGCAAGAGATTTGCAGCAAAGTCAGTGTAAAGCAGATTCCCACCGTGACTAAAACATTAATGCGGAAAATACAAGCAACACTGAGCTCTTAAGCTTAGCTTATTACAAACAGCATATTCAAAAGTATCAAATAGTTACCAGAGCATGCCCTGTAGTTTCATTTTCACATTGAAGATATAAAAAAATGATCGAAAAGAGGAGAGAATAAGAGGGGAGGGACGTACGCAAGTCAGGCTCAATAAGATGCCTGGAGTGAACCTCGAAATTCTGTATGGGACTCATGGCGTCCCTAATTCTTCCCCTCTTGGGAAGTTGACGAATCCCCTAAACCCTCGCGTCTCAACTGTCCGCTCTATTCTAGGGTTTGCGAATGCGAAAACGAAGCTACTTCGGGATTGGAGAAGCACGCTTCGGCAGCAGCCAGCAGGCCATGCGTAGGCGGACTTGACAAGTGGTTGTCGTCGGTTAGGGTTTTGCGGAGCAGAACTGTACAGAATCGGTGATGAAATGGCGGGAAGCGTCTGAGTGAGCGAGCGTTTGTGCCTCTTCCGGTTGGCGGAGGTTCGGTAGGGAGGAGAAGAGGTGAGGTGAGGTGAGGTGAGGTGAGAGGTGAGGGTACCGCTGCTGCTGATCGCCCGAACCGGAGCTCGACCCCCTTCCGGATTTTACAGTATTCTCTCTCTTTTTTCTCTTTTTTTGTAGCTTTTTGTTTTTCTATTAATAATAAATGTGAAATTAAAAAAAGTAAAACAAGTTAGCCCTCTTCCAAAAAGCTTGTTTTTCTTATTTTTATCCGACTTTTTTTGCATAAAAAGTTTTCTAATTAAATAGTTTATTTTTGACCAACCGTGAAATTGACATTGGATTGAGAGCAAACGTACTTTGAAACGACAATTAAAGGGTGAGTATGCTTCTTGCTAAGTCAGCAGTAGTGTCGGATTCAGAAAAATAGATTAGTAGGGTCAAAATATAAATTTATTAAGAGTAATATAAACATTTATGTGAGTACGTGGCGAGTTTTCATATTTTGATCATCTTGTTAGAAATATTTTTCTAAAAAATACTTTCTATATGTATGTTTTCTTACCTCATATCTAATATTTGAATGGTACTCGGATATTTTTTTTTTCGCTCAGCGGATAAGTTTTCCAAGAACTTGTGGTTCAACAATATTCGAACTATTTATAACATTCGTAGAAGTGAGCGGCCCTGAAGTTTTTCTTTTGTAATATTTATGCAACGAATAATATATTTTTAAAAATTAAAACTACATCAACATAAAATAATTCTACAGAGAATAAAAAATAGTAGACTCGTCTTTAATTCTCTTCAAAGTAAAAAATAAAAAAATAGTATGACAAATAAATTACTTTTAAAATTTTTGTGTCAAAACAAACAAAGCTCGTAGGTGTACCATTTCGAGTGATATATGAAGACGTCGAAGGGGTACATGAAAAATCTTTATAGGCCCAAAAGGTGTGTGGTTAAGGGCTACATTTCAAACTAATTCATAGAGTTTGAAAGTCGTATATTGCCAAGAAGGACCTTTTTAGGAACCACAACCTGACATCTTTCAATGAATAAATTTAGGTGTGGCAACACAGGTCTTGGCGTATTTGATCCTCCAATAAATGTGTTGCTAAAGGCACACAATTAAATTTTTCATAATTTTCAAATTGTAGCACCACATGTCGATGTGCACCTGCAGTTTCCACAAGGACTCCCGAGAAGGGGAGACTAATGTTAGATTCATAATGAGCATAAGAGGTTATTCATGTCTAGAATAAGAGGGAAGATTTGAGAAGATCTCATTACCGGAACGGAAACTATCGATGAATGGGTATGTTAGTTAGTTAGTTAGAGGGCATTTGCCTACTTTGTGACATATCGTGAATACGATATAAATGGTTACTGCTATTACACTAGGGATGAGGACACTTAGAGCATCATGTAGAACAGTGGAGTCACTTTAACGGCACACGAAGGTTAGAATTACTATGGTATAACTGAAAATATGTGGGAGATGGATTACGGAGACATGCGGATTTGAACAAGTCATTGCAGGAATGGGCAGAGTACAGAAAAATTTGTTTGAGCAAAGATAAGCTAGATCGCGAGAGAGGGCAAAGTGCTAGGGCAAAGAAAAATATTTACCCTCGCACAACCTCTCACACAAAGTATTCAAAGTTGAGATGCAGTACAAGGAAGAGCTTATTAGGAATGGCAACGGTGCGGGTTCGGGGAGGTTAGTGGTATTACCATATCCTATCCGTCTCGAGACATATCAAAATCATACCCGCACCATAACCACTTGGGTATTGAAAAATCAAAATCATCCCCATCTTCGTCGGGTTTCGGTTTAACTACGGTTAACCATTGAACCAACAATCGATCTCACATATGAAAAACCAAAAGCATTGCCATTGGCAACTGATGAGAAGAATAGTCTTAGCTCACTTAGTTTTTCTTTATAACAAGCTTTGGAAATACCTAAATTAAGTTTTATATCTCTAAAAAGGCAAGATACTAATTAATATCCTAGTACAACACGTAGGTATTAATTATTTGCTCGTCCTGATGAGTCAACGAGTTAATAGTGCATAACAAGCTTCATATCCCCAACTCGGTGAAGAAATCCTTGTCGAAGACCGTCATATCTTACTTAAAATCAGGAGTAGTGCGATATTATTAACAAGTGACACGTACTATATCTTAATAGATACCTGATTCATTATTTCATCTTATTTAAGACCAAAGAGAAAATGAATAGTTCTTAAACCCAACATGGTCGACAATTGAAAAAGGATATTCATAAACTATGATCATTGAAACTAATTTCCTCCTAAACCTTTGCTGATCAAAAGCTTGAGATTTTACTTTATCCTTATTATTCACATCAAGAAAGGATTTTCTTACAACTTGATTTTTCTTTTTCAAGGATGATTTCACATGAGCATGTAGATGTGACGTCTCATTCATCAAATCTATTCCAAGAAGACATTTACAGTGTATACATCTTACTTTCTTTAATTCAAGAACTGGAACCGTCTCAAAATAGTTCCAAACAATAGTCTTTACTGCACTATCTTAAAAAATAGAGAGTGAATCCTTCATTAGTAAAGTTATATCATCCTCATTACTTGTCATGACCTTCATAAAAATAAACAGAGTGTAAAACACATTGCAAAATATAGAAGTCTTTGTAAAGATACAAATTGTAGACAAAACATAAAAAAAATCTTATCTTTGGTATAAATGAGAGATGAGAGACTACACTTTGGCTAAGGTTGTGCTTTCTGTAAATTGTGTTGTCAATGGTTTGGATAAGAGAAATAAAGACTGATGAAAGTCATACTTGACAATTCGCCGCTTCAGCCAAGCCTTCACTCGACGATAAAAAAATAGCTATTTCGTCGCTTCAGCAGGTGACAAATGAAATAAAACTTGTTGCGTAGCTTCAAATATGAATGTTTTGATATTGTCTATGGTTCACTAACATAATTCGCTTCATTCGATGACATAATAAAAAAAATACGCCGCACAGCTTGAGATTACTATCTAGGATTTTTTTGTCTTAGACAAGAAAGTTAGCAAATGTAGATGATGAAAAGTAACAGTTCTAGCAAAATATAATAAACATAATCTGATAAAGCTAACTCAATAAATCGCAATACTATATTGTAATTACAAATTGAGCATTTTATTTAATTTTTTTAATAATTATTAGAGAAATATTTATTATAAAATTAAATGTATTACTTAATTTAAATAGTTATATAAGATAGCATATATTTAAAATGTAATGAATTAAACTAGTTATTAGAGCATCTATCGTCCGAGGGAGTTCTGTAAGATAGCGGGATCCATGTCCATATCAATTCTCCTGCAACGGTGAGAGTAAAGGTGAGAGGGCAAGAACGGTGATATTAGTCTCTCATTCCCATTAAAATTTAATAAATAATTCAAGAATAGCTATATATCTTATATACAATATTATATTGCAAATTAAATTATTTATAATTATGAAATTGAGATAAAGTGGGTATCATTTGTTGTAAAAAATAATAAATAATTATAATGAGAGAGAAATTTAGAGAGAAAAATTGTAGTGAAGAAAAAAATTTAGAATTTTAGAGAGTTTTATCACTTATATATTTTTGATTATTTGCATTGTTTTTAAGATTCAAGTACAGAGCCATTTGCCTAATCCGACCTTAATTTTGAAATTCTAATTTTTTTTCTATTCACGACTTCTTCATCGCTGCCATACAAAAATTTCAATAGTATCAAACCGAAATTCTTAATCTCTGTAATCGTTATTTTTATAACTTACAAATGAAAATTTTAAACTTCCTTATTTTGAGATTTTGTGCAATTGACCCACCTCGCATGGTAAGATCGGTTTTTAAAATCGTAGATAGAATTGCGATTTATATATTAAAAAATCAATGTGCCCTATAATTTTATTATGCAGATACCATTGTAGTTTGTGTGTAAATTCGCAATTGAGAAACAAATTTGTGAATTGCTTTTTTGATGGATTTAAAAAGTTATATTTCAAGTATCTTGACTTATTTTTGAGGATAAATGAAAAGAAAGAAAGTAATTTGAGAAATTAAAATGTGATTCTGAATCTTCAATTGAGGAAATAAGAAGGATTGAGAGAGATTTGAATGGATAAAATGTAAATTACTCATTTGTCCTTATTTTATTTAGTTTTTTTATACATGACATTTTTACACATTAAAAATAGTTTAGTAAATACTCCCTCCGTCCTCTAATACATGTCGTTTAAGGTTAATTTTAGTAGATTAATGTGAAGTAAATGCTAGCGATTGAACACATTTAATGAATGAGTGGTTGGTCTTTTTTTTAAAAAATCCATGCAAAAAGTAAAATTGATAGATTATTACTGGTGATGAATGATTTTTTTATTGATTGTGATAAATAAGTGATTAATATTTGACGTTTTAAGGTAGTTGTTGATATTAAATACGCATTGAAAATTATTAAGTGACAAGTAAAAGTAGACAAAAAAATTCGATTAAGTGACATGTAAAAGATAACAGAGAGAGTATATAACTTCTTTATTTGTTTCCCTAAATCCACTCTAAACTTAGGATTAATTTTATGACAATTCCACTATTTTCCTTCACACTCATCTCCAATACTGTCATGCAAAGTTACATCTATGCATAAGACAAAGATGATTTGAGATAAAAACATGACGATTTTATACAAATTAAAAAAAAATATTAATAGAGAGACAAAAGTTTATTAGAGATTGATCGATCAAATTCAAAATAATCGTATTTTCTGTCAAATTATTTGGTATGATTGGATAAAAATCCAGTAAACAAAAACAGAGATGAAAATAGAGCGGTTGCGATAAACCACCGTGTTTGAGTGGTTTTTTTCTTTTTTTTTAATTGCAATATTTTATTTATTTATGGAAATATAAGTTGAATTTGTTTCGGCAATTGCGAATGTTTTAACCTATAAAAAATCACAATCAGTATTTCGTCGACCACTTAATCTTTCTGATTCGTCCGTCGCCAGATCTCGCAATGGCAACATCGCCGGCGGAAAATCGGAGCGTCTACCAGCTCTTCGTCAAGCAATTCGACGGCAAAACTTTGAACCTCAGATTCACAACTCCAACCCTCTCCGCCGAAACCCTAATCGGTCGCATCCGTACCCTCGTCGGTATTCCTGATGACCTGCTCTACCTCGTGTCCCAGAATCGGCTTCTTCGACCCGAAACCCTAATCGTGGCCGATCCCGGCACCCGGTTGTTTCCCTCCGTTAGTCTCGTCGCCCGCTTGCTGGGCGGGAAGGGGGGATTCGGCTCCCTGCTCCGCGGGGCCGCCACCAAGGCTGGCCACAAGAAGACCAACAATTTCGACGCCTGTCGGGATATGAGCGGGAGGAGGCTCCGCCACGTCAACGCGGAGAAGAAGCTGGAGGAGTGGAAGGAGGGGGAGGAGGAGAGGAGGCTGGAGAAAATCGCCGAGGATTTCCTCAAGAAGAAGGCTAAGAGTCATTCCAAGGGTGGTGGGTCGCGCAAGGGGGATTCCGCGGCTGATAAGTATGTTGCCAAGTATAGGGAGGATTCCGCCAAGTGCGTTGCTGAGGTGGATTCCGCCGTTAGGGAAGCCTTTGAGAGGGAGAGGAAGAGGAAGGGAGTACTAGAAGAAGAAACTGTGGATTCTAAGAAGCTTAAGATCTGGTTGGGGAAGAAGAAGGTTGATGATATGGAGGATGACAGCAGTGAAGAAGAAGAAGAAGATGGGAAATCGACTGTCATTAATAACCAAGATAGTCCGAATAAGGATGACCATCACAGCCCTAGTTCTATTTCAGACGGGGATCACTCTTATGGCGAAACCCAAGTTGCCCAAGTTGAAAATAGTGATGCAGTTGATCCGCAGGAAGTGGTGGATCAAATTCTTGACAAGGTGCCACATGCTGATGAGCCACAGCCCCAGGCTGTGGAAGCAAACACGTCAGGCGGAGCTGTTCAGACTGATGGAATATCAGAGAGTAGTGAGTTGGAAGCAGATGTGAAAGCTACCTCAAACATAGGCATTTCAGCTCCAATGGATGATGGACCACTTAATTTCGATGACTACAGCACAGCAGCAGCCATGGAGGTTCTTGGGATGGATAGGTTGAAGTCAGAGTTGCAAGCGCGTGGGTTGAAATGTGGCGGTACTCTGCAAGAGAGGGCTGCAAGACTCTTCTTGTTGAAGACAACCCCAATTGAGAAGCTCCCGAAGAAGCTGTTGGTCAAAAAATAATGAAATCTCTTCGTTTGGTTTTCCTTTTCCGTATGTTATTTTATATGGATTTAACTGTGTTATATTGTATGCTGGCCTTAAGTCTGACCTCTATAATTTCCTTTGGACATCTTTATTTTCCAAAATAAATTAATGTAAACATACAGGAAGAGCTTCCTGGAAACCAAATGTCTGCCTGCAGATGTGTTGGTTTTGGGGAGACATTTGACATAATTCAGCAATTTGGTTTTGAAATGTTAGTCTGCAAATATTGATATGTTACAAGGCGAGGGATGGAAGCTTCAAAAATCTGGTTTGGCTTCTTCTCTGGCAACTTAGTTTAATACTAAATATCTGACTTATTTGTTCCATTCCATTCTTTTTTGTCTGTCTTTTTACTCCCTGGATCTTTACAGTTTCACTGACATCAGAAACTCAACTTCTAAGGGGCTCTGATGAGTTTTATGCCTCTTCTGAATTACATTTCATTTTGCGTTTGATATGCTACAAGGCAAGGAATGGAAGCTTAAAATCTGGTTTGGCTTCTTCTCCGGCTACTTAGTTTAATACTACATGTCTGGCTTATTTTTTCCATTCCCATGGATCTTTACAGTTCCACTGACATCAGAAACTGAACTTCTAAGGCGGTGTTTGGTTTAGGGAAAATTTGGAGGAAAGGAAAATTTGATGGAAAATTAGTAAAATCCATTGTTTGGTTTAGATGGAAAATAGGATGGAAATAAAATTAGGTGAAAAATTTGATGAAAAATGTAATTCTTATCTCTAACAAATCAATTCAATCAAATTCAATGTGTCTCAAACAAATAATAAATTTTTAAACAAATTCAATGTATGAAGTGATGAAATGTTGATATTTTTGACATATTTTTTCATAAAACTTTCCATGATCATGAAAAATGAAATGGATTCCAAACAATTTTCCTTGACATTTTACTAATGAAACCAAACAAGGAAAAATTAAATGGAATCCTCCAAGAATTTCATTTCTTTTCTATTTTCCCTCAAATTTCCTTTTCCACCAAATTTTTCGTAAACCAAACACAGGCATTCTATTTAATAACCACTACGACTCCGACCGAATCTCTCAAATTTTCATACCACTAGGACATCCTATTTATAGGGTACTATTACTTAAATCAAATAGAATTCTTAATCCTACCACGACAGTAACTTAGTAACCTACCAACAATAGGATTCCTAATATTAATCAACTTCCAAATAAATTGATTATCTCTTCTTATATTCATATTTAAAAATCTAGTCAATTTCCAACACCAATCAAAATCCAACCCCCCTCAACAATCCAACCAAATGTTCCGCTTCAGTGTCTCCCAGTAGGCCCATCATTTTTCAAGGTTTTTTCCAACTGGCGGCAACAAATGACAACAGTAGTAGTAGCAGCACCATTAAACAGTGTACATATACACTTCAGATGAGGGTCACAAACAAGCTGCCAGATTTGAACAGCAGCAGAAGGGGGGAGAAGAAAGATCCATCCAAGACTTGAGAGGAAATGAGTATCACACACAAAAATCATATCCCTGTGGATGCTTGAAATAAAAACAGAGCCAACTGTAACAAGAATGACACGCCTATGGTGTGGGAAGAGGTAGAGAAGGTGATGGAGAACATGACTGCAATCTTTTGACTCCCAAATCATTTTGGTCTGCCAGGCGTCACTTAACCTCTATCACTAGGAAATTTCTTCAATCGTCTTCTAGGCATTTAAGCATTTCAGGTTCAGTACACCAGCACTTCAAATAATGCCTTTCATCAATATGAGCACCAAGATCGCTGTGCACCCATTGATATCCAAATTTTGCCAGAGAGCATTTTGATTCAAATATAGATGATTGAAATTAAAACAGTTCTTGCAATTCAGACAAGTCATGAATTGTTATACGAAGATACAGAAAAATTAAACCAGCATCTAGAGGTCAAGTGAAATGGCACCTCAACGGTCGCCAGTAGCAGTAAATCACAGTTAAGCTACACTGACTGGCTGGGATGTTGAAGGGGTTGCTTCTTCTTTTTCAGTCTTGCACCTGTATGTAGGAGTAGCTTGATTACTATACGTTTTCACCATCTGAATCCGGATACCCCTTCCGTTTCAGTGATTGCTGTGTATTGAAGAAAGATTGTTCAAAATTTGCTTGAAAGATGAAGTGATATCTTACCTGTTGCATTGTGATCGGGATGCATAGTTATGATTGTTGCAGTTCGAGCACATCCAGTCCCCTTCCCGCCACTGCTTTACACTGTGACAGAAAAATAGCGGGATAAGACAGTAAGTTCTACCGCCCATTGGCTCGTGAAGATATTGTGAATGGCACAAAAATAGAAGTTTGAATAGAGACCATAAATCAGCATTCACAGCAGTAATCATCCATCTTTTAATAACATTATAACATATATGCAGAGAAGATTGAGGCTGGATTGTGGAATGTAAGTGAACTGAAGTATCGGAACTGAATGAAAATAACTCAAAAGGAAATTGTTAGTCATACCCTTTTCCCAGTTGTGAAGGAGCTGGCTGTGAGAAAGGTTTATTCATTTGAAAGTCTGGGGTGGCTGGAGAGCCTCCCAATAAAAATGGAGGTCGAAACCCAGCTCTTAAATTAGGTTCAGGCAACTGTTCCATACCAGGATATGTTTGCTGCAGTCTATTTGCCTGTACAATGAAAGAGAAGTGAGGCCGGTAAGAGTCATGCATCAACAACAATACGTAAATATGACAAACCATACCAGAAGAAAGTCATCTACTGGTCCTGCATTTAATCGCTTGTTCTCCCAGTCACGAGTGGGTTCCTCCGAGGCTAAACGCTTTGTTCCAAGTGCTTCAAAAATAAATTCAAATAAAAATAGATGCTTAGAGTTTAGGTACTCATTACATGTTACACCTAAGAAAACTAGCCTAAGCCTAAGCCCATAGATGACAAGAGCCACAGCAGAACTGATACACTGATATCAAATAAAATTGTTGCCAAGTTGATAGCACTTTAGACCAAGTCGCAACTATGCAGCAATATAACCAGCATTGTTGCAGTTTTAGAGATTTCAAAAATCCAAGATGATAGGCTATTAACGTAGTGATTATCAGCAAAATAATAAAAAAATAAATCGAAGTGTCATCTGGAGTATCTCTCGATGCAATATCAATGTGTCATTAATTGGCTGCTCTGACAGTCTATACAACAATTATATTGATGCTACTGATTTTGAAGCCTTGCAGTTAAATAGGGCTAGCAATCATCCTCAGCAATTGATCACTATTCACTTGAACTGTATTGACTGTTGAAACATATGCAGGAGGCAACTACAATAGATCTACCGACTGATTATTTCCAACAAAACTCACAATTTGCATTCAAGGATCACCAGATGATTGCATATTGCTAGCGAATATGATTCTTTCATGAGTCACTCCAAAAGCACAAGTCATTGGTTATTCCAGAGAGACGTAGAGAGGCAGATGCAATATCATTTAAAGGAGAAAAGGAGAAATTACACCAATAGACAATCCTCAACTTGATGGTTGAGGAAAAAAGAGAATACCTGGAGGAGCCGAGGCATTACATTTCTTGCACTGAACAAAATCATAGAAAATTATGCTTGAGATAAAGTGTTCAGATTGATATAGAGATTAGAAGAATAAAAACCTTAAAAATACAACAAATGACTACCTGTGTACGAGAACTGTAATTATGAAAGCCACAATTGCAAATCCAATCTCCATTACGCCAACCTTTTGGGACCATTTGAGGGTAATTTGTATTATTTGCATAAGGAAATCCAGATGTTTGGGTTCCAGGTAAGGGCCAAGCAGAAGATGCTGGAGATCGGAATTTGTCAGGCCCTCCTAATCCAAGTGGCCAATTTGGGGTGAAAGGAAGGGTATGCTGCAAAGCAGCAGTTCCGAAGAATCCGAAATTCATCCTCTGATCCATTGTACCTTGGCCCCTAGAAAAGTAAGGAGGATGAGTAGGGAATGAAGCTCCAGGCAATCCAACTGCTGGCATTGCAGCTACCTCCTTTGGCTGGCCACACTTCTTGCACTTTTCCCTTGATGCATAATTGTTGTTAGTGCAACCTATTGAACCATTTCCAGACACACCCAACCCAAAGCGCAGCGAGGTAGTTGAAAAGAAGCCCGTAAACGCACGCCACGAACGCACACCATGCGGTCCATCCCACATATTATATACATACAAAAAACACAAACCACTCAACCTAACTGATAAAAGTTTTCTGCACAAGCAAATTTATATATAAATTCAATATGAAAACACAAACTAACATAGTGTCAAGAAGGGGCATTAAAAATATCAGCTTCATAAACATATAAAGAAAACACTCGGAACTAGCAGTATTATGCGTACGCGTATGTTTCAGCAGATTTCTGATAACAGCCTAGTTAAAGATAAAACAAAGAAGATTCAAATATACAGAGTTTACGGCTATCCCGCATTTAGACCAACCATTTCATGAGAGTGCAGAGAATTTTCAAGATCATATTAATTAGAAACAGTAATATTTATAATAATAAGGCATCATTTTGCTAAGTGAAATATCTGACCATTTACCTTAGTCAAAACGCTTTTTCCTGACAAGTTTCATGCTCCATGACATTGTTATCAATTTTTTTAAAAAAATTAAAAGCTGTTAGGAAATAAATACATGCATGCTTCACCATAACACAAACAAATAACTTCAAATCATAGCAGGTGACTCTACTTTTCGTGGATTCATAATCATATTCTGCTTTACTCACAGTTCACAAACCTGCAGATTTATCCATTTGGTTTTTCCTAACTAAAAGACCTCTGTGGCTCAAGATACTCAAAGTCAACTTATACTCATATCTACTAGATGGTTCCCAAATAGTGCTCAACAGTTCATATAATTTGTTAAGCAGCAATTGAAAAGGCATAGGTTGTGACAATGTCCTATGCTACAGTATCTGCAATTATTCACACCTCTATCTTTTCTAGAAGAAAACACGGCTTATTTGCGTCCTCTTAATCCTACAACAGATTTTTTCGTTCTGAAGATAAGTTTCCGTAGGTAAAAAGAGAACGCAAACCTAGGTAGAGTAGACTAGGCAGCTAAGTGGAAGAGAAAACAACGAAAGGAGAAAATAGGAACCTGTACAGATCCAATCACCGGCGCGAGGGAGCCACTTAGAGTCGGTAGGGGTTTTGGTATCGACGAGGACGCGAGGCTGCTTGCATCGATTGCAGAAGGATCTGAATGCGTAGTTCCTGTTCCGGCAGCCGCCGCACTCCCAGTCGCCTTCTTTGCCGTCGCCCATATTTTCCGGAGAATGATATTCGAAAGAGGTGGAGAGAGAAGAGGAGGCGATGAGGGTTTTGATTTTGATTACGAAGAGAAGGAAGTAGCGAGCAGCTCGGCTTACTTAATTTTGTTGGCTCGGTCCGTCTTCAATCCAATTGTGGTTTGGGACGCTTTTTAATTAATAGGACGCCGGCGTATTAATACTAAGTGTATAATTATTTGGGGAAAAATCAAAATGATCTCTAAACTATCACCGTTTATCCAATTGCGGTCAGAATTATCATGATTTCTAAAAATGGTGCGATGAAAAAAAAATTGGACTGATTTTCTAAATTAAAATTTACCATTACATTCTAAATCTAATATTATTGTAAGACTTAAATTTGTGTGCAGAAATTACGTCATTTGGTTATCAAAATACATCATTTTCTTTATATGCGCAAAATGATATAATTTATTTTGATAACCAAACGACGTAATTTTCGCACACAAATTTAAGTCTTATAATAATATTAGGTTAGGAATGTAATGGTAAATTTTATTTTAGAAAATAAGACCAATTTTTTTTTCATCGCACCCTTTTTGGAAATTATGGTAGTTCTGACCACAATTGGGTAAGCGGTGGTAGTTCAGGGTCCCTTTTGGATTTTATCCCTAATTATTTTAAGGTCATGTTTTATATATTTATTGGGTAGATGTTATTTTAACATGGGAAAAATTTAAGAGGGGTTCTGAACTATCACCACTTAATTAATTGAGGTCAGAACTATCACGATTTTTAAAAAAGATGCGATGAAAAAAATTAGACTGATTTTGAATGATGCTTAAGACCAATTTATTTGATTTCTTATATAAAATATATCTTATTAAATTTGTTAAGGATTATGAATGATTGAGTATGAAAAAACGTCGTTGTGTTTATGTGTGTAAAACAATATTATTTATTTTTATAACCAAATAATGTAATTTTCACACACGAATCTATGTCTTATGATAATATTAGTTTAAGAGTGTAACCGTAAATTTTATTTTAGAAAATCAGTTCTTTTTTATCGCGCCCTTTTTGAAAATCATGGTAGATATGAACACAATTGTGTAAGTGGTGGTAGTTCAGGCCCCTTTTGGAGTTTTTCTCTTTAATATATTAAGTATTCAGTGAATTAAATCTTTTATTTTTGTATAGCGAATGATTTTTCATAAAGTTAAACTTCTTAATTTTACTCATTCGGTCAGAGGCAACCAATAACAACAAAAAAGTAAAATTCATTGTCTCCAAATTCAGCTCTCGGAAGATAAGTGCAACCTTCAATCACCTACCGGCTTCCACCGGTTGAAGGGTGGTCTGAAGTCATCTATCTTCTTTCAGCTAATTTGACCCTTCCTTGACTTTGAAAAAGCCTGAAATCAGAAACTCCGATTCTAATATCCATCTCTAATAGCACGTTGCTCAGCTTCACATATATAGAATTTGATGGTTGTTCACACAACAGTCGAGAAGAGGGACGATGTAAGGGGAGGCGATGTTGGCGATGAAGCAAAACTCGTTGCAGAACTCGATGAGGGCAGAGGAGGAGACATATCAATTAGGTTATATATACATGATATATATAATAGTAACCATAGGTACAGATTCACTAAATCACTTATGTACCATACCGTGAGGCTTCACCCTGCACATCCAGGCCCGCCACGTCCACTATTTTTTTATCCACTATATGAGCTATGCTCAACAAATCTCCATCATAGCGAATATTCTTCTCCTTAGGAAATAAAATCCAAGGTATCTCACACCTCAGAGGTCTGGGGTTCCTACTCTTATAGTAGCTACAAATATTCAACAAGTACAAACAATGTTTGAATTTGTGTGTGTGTGTATCTGGCTTGCTTTACATATGATCTGCATTCTCTAAAGTATGAACCTTCTGTAACAGTATCTCTCTCCAGATGCAACCAACTCTTTGATGTCTTGAAATCTCACACCATTATGTTTAATTCTGGCATGTTACACCTGATTCTTTGCTTAATGAATAACACTCTCAATCACAATACAACTGAACTCCACCTTAATGAGCACTCAATTCCTTTAGTAGCCCAGTAAGTCATAAAATCTATTTTACCATTGCAGCCATCCATTTACCTTTCTCATTACTAATCATAGTTCCCTGAAAAGTAACAAGATCCTCACTACTACAATGAAATGTTAAAGAGACCATGTCTTCAAATCTCAATTTGTTTGAAGGCTTCACATTGGTGCGCCTCTCTCCGTATCTCTAGCTAGGTTATGATTTCGCAGATCATCTGTACTAAAGGTGTCAAGTGTTGAAGCAGAACTTTTAATTTTCAATGTTGATGGAGGACCTTGTTCAAATACCATTTGTGCACCTTTTCTTGATTTTACTGCACCATAAACTCCTCATCAAATACTACAGCTCTGCTGATCACTACCTTATTTGCAATCGGATGCCAAAACTTGTACTCTTTGATACCCTTCTTATATCCCAGAAAGATGCATTTCTTGGAATTCACATCAAATTTTGATCTCTCATCACCAAGTGCATGCACATAAGCAAGACAACTAAAACTTTGTAAGTGATCAAAACTAATTACATTACCTGTCCATACCTCTTTTACAACTTTTCTTCTCAATGATACTCGTGTTGATCTATTGATGACTTAGCAAACCATACTCACTGCCTCTGCTTAAATCATACATTCAATCTCAAACATCTTGCCTTTTCAATTAAAATCATGATCATCCTTTTTACAACATCATTTTGTTGTGCTATTTTGCACACTCAAAAATGCCTCTAAATTCTGTGCTCCTCACATAATTTCTGGAACTGTGAATCTGTATATCATATGTCCTTATTTGACCTTAAACACTTGATTTTTTTACCCATTTAGTTGTCCATCTCTGCTTTTCATAACTTAAACTTGTCAAAAATTTAGATTTCTGTTTCAAGAAATACACAAACTCTCCTAGACAAATCATCAATAAAAGTAACAAAATACACATATTCATCAATTAAGTCTTCATTGACAAGGCCTCATAGATCAGAATGCACATAATCAAGAATTCTTTCAATGGTGTGTTTCCCAACCTTGGAGCTAATTTTATTCTGCTTCCAAAGTGTTAGTGTCTCCCCATTATATCGATTAATTGACTCGTATTGACTTAGGTTTGGTTGACTCAAGAACGAATTCATTCTTAGTTGATGATCATAATATCTTACTAGAGACCACTTATGATCATTGAGTTTTAGCCCATGACTAATTAAAAATAAATAAAAGGATCGCACACAAACAAGTGTGGGATATTGAGTTAAAAAATAAAATAAGATTTGATCCTAATATAATCCAGTTCAACCCGCGTATGAATCGGACAAATCAGATGGGTAAGACCCATGGATAATGCCCATTAGGTCTGACCCATGGGCGCAAGTAACTCAACTGATGGGCTTGTTCTAAGGACCAAAACTTAGAAATACATATCTTATTATTAATAAAAGCCTCGCACTAATGATGCCACATTCCTGTTATATGATAGTGGGAAATACAACTAGTGAGAGGATTAGGGTTTTCCCAAGGAACTAGTATTCCAAATCAAGCACAGTATCCTACACGAGTGTGTGGAATCGTTAGAGGCGCGTCACCTGCCGCGCTTGATGAGACAATCGAAAAAAGGGTAATTTTATATACAAGTTTGTTTCTTTTTATGTTTATTTTCTTTTGGGGTTTCTCAATTTAGATCCAAACCTATGTCTCGAATCTTGATTGAGAACGATTAAATCAACTAATTAAGTAATCTGAATCCAGATCTATATTTGGTAAATCAGACTATTGTGAAAGCCACGAAATGATTTTGTGACTTTTCGGATCCGGCCTTATGTAGTGTGGTTCAAAAATTCATATTTGCATTTTATGTGGGTGATTCCTTAGCAGTGGTATTAGAGCTACTTACAAAATTGATTCGTATAATTTGTATTTGATTAAGTTAATTTTTCTAAGATCCAAAAAAATTGAACAAAATAGAAATGAAAACATATAATTTTTCAACATTTGACATTGAGAATGAAGTGAATTCAAAATGTTGTTTCAGGAATTCTCGAAAAATATTCAAAATTTTTTCTTTCAAGCAAGCAACTTTAGCTGAATTGTGTCCAGATTCATTGGTGAGTTAATCCGATTCGAGTTGATCGAGTCAATCAGGTAAGATCATGACGATTTAACTCACGAGTTAACTCGTTGAGTCAGCTCGGTCTTCCTCCTCATTCTTCTTCGGCATCGATGTCGTAGTTGCCTTGGTCCGGCTTGGCCGGACTGTTTCATGCGACGATTCCTGTCATGAGAGACTCAACTTGACTCAAGAAGGAGCAAGAACATCGAATCAGACTTGCTCAAGCAAGGCTTATCGATGTCAGGGATAAATAAGTCTCGTCGGTCATTTTGTTTTCACCGCCAGCCTGAACAAGATGTTTTGAGCCTCAGGTTGATCTTATTTTCTCATTCTCTTATGGTCGTCAACTGTCGCGACTTGAACCCAGAACGACATGGCATGATCTTGGCAAATCGGAAGCAAACAATCATGGTCGATTTGAAATGTCCCACGACCGTTAAGCTTTTGATACATTGAGTTCAATCATTAGGGTGAGTGTAACAGTGAGAAACTAGGTAGAAGAGACGGTAGAAAAGAAGATCCGACTCTCCCAATGACGCTCGCTGAAATCAATAGAAATCGGCGAACAAAAAACACTTCCGGCGAACTTTTCTATTTCCACGAATGATTTTATTAAAACCAAAATCACTCTTTTTTACCCAAAATTACTTTATTTTGCACCAAAATTTAATTGGCATTATGAGATTAAAATCCAAATTACCCCATTTATAATTACTTCGAAAAGCAAATATCCGAGCATACAAAAAAATTTTCAAACATCGGAAAAAATACTGTCTCCGAGTTGATGTCTCATAATTGATCGCTCGATCGATCAAGCTCGCGACGATTTTAAGGTATGTTGTCGAAGTCCCACATGTCGTCGTCTTGGTCGTAATCAACCTCTGTTCAATCCGAAGCAGCGAGTGGAGTCTCAAAGCATTCAGTAGTTCAGTTTCGAAACCCTAGTGCGGACCACGCGAAAGGCTCCCGAAGAACTGCTCGGCGTCGGTGAAAAACTTTGCAATGCCTCAGTCGCCGACCCCAGGAGCAGCTGACGGAGTGGAGTCGGAGACTACTCAGCGCATCGTTATCGCCAATTCTTCAGAAGAGTTCGCTAAGAAGGTGACAAGCATCGTCCCTCTAATGCTGCGATATTATTTATAAACCCTAATTTCTGAATATTACTAGTAAGCGGTTCTTTTCATGCCAAAATAGAATTCACTGATTTCTTATTTTGTAGATTTTTCTCATGTTGTTTTTCAATAATTGGTCTAGCTACATTGCTTGATATTGTAAATGGTCAAGAATCTGGTCTGCATTGGTTTGCCCAGGAAATGTATGATTAATTTGGAATTGCAAGCTGTAAGCCTAGCTAGTAGCACTGCCGTTGCTGCGTCATTCATAAGCCATGGGATCAACAGATTCTGAATTCACAACAAGGAACTTTGCACTATTTTCTTTCTCCTTCATTTGTTGTTCGAGGACTTGGGGTAGTAATTATTAGGAGCTTATCTTGCATTGCATCTGCAAATATGTATGCATTTTTTCCCATTCTCGACTCGACTGGTTTAGTTTACTATTTGGATAGATCATACGAATATCAATTGTATAACTTGCTCAGACTTTTTGTGTCGATATCTTACCGGCTTACATGACTTCTCATTAGGTACTTACCTAGTTTATTGTGTCAATTTACCAGCCTTCAAATAAGAGACTCAAGGATGTTGAAATATTTGTTCCTATCGTGTATGGCACAATAGCATTTTGGCTTGGAAGGAAGGCCAGTGAGTAAGTGTTGTAGTTTGTGGCTATATGTAAAAACTTACCTTCTATGTATTTTACTGAACTCTGATGGTTAACTAGGTCTCAGTCGCATAAGTGGACTGTCTATGTCCGTGGTGCTTCAAATGAGGATTTGAGTGCGGTGATCAAACGTGTAGTGTTCCAGTTGCATCCGAGTTTCAATAACCCAACCAGAGTAGTTGAACAACCTCCATTTGAGCTTTCAGAGTGTGGTTGGGGCGAATTCGAAATTGTCATCTCCCTTTTTTTCCATGACGACGTCTGTGACAGGCAGCTGGATCTGTAGGTCATTTTCCTTTTCTTTTTCATGTTGTTTGGTAAATAAAGGAATCCATAAATTGAGCGGGCATGTCTCACTGCAGATATCATCATTTGAAGCTGTACCCTGAAGATGAAACTGGGCCTCAGTCAACCAAGAAACCTGTCGTTGTTGAATCCTACAATGAGATCGTCTTTCCTGATGCCCTAGAGTGCTTTTTAGCTCGTGTCTACAATCATCCTGCTGTAGTCATTCCTCGGTTGCCTGCTGGCCTTAGTTTGCCACCCCCTTGTTTTGGTACATCTATTTTTACATGTTTATGAAAGGGACAGTGTATATCACTATAAATCGCAGTTCTAATATTCCTTTTCAATTCCTGCAGAGATGACCAATTATGCCAATGACAGGAGGAGAGGGGACACAAAAGAGCATCCCCTTAGTCAGTGGTTTTTGAACTTCTCCGAGGCAGATGAACTGTTGAAACTAGCTACAGCTCGTCAGCAGGTCAGTACTGCCGGGCTTCTAAATTTTTAAGGAGTTTCATCATGTTATTTCATATGGGAAGATCAGATGCGGATAATAATTTATTCATGGGGTTCGCATTAAGTTCAATAGGCTGTAAGCAATGGTGTTAGATTAAGCAACCAATTTGGTAGGAAGCTGAATGCAAGAATTTACACAAATATATGTCATAATTGGTGCTTTTTCAAGTTGTAAAATAACTTAATGGGCTACGCTGCTCTTTATCTTCCTTTTAAATGCTTAGCTTCATGTGTATGCATAACGAGACTTGGTCCTTGCAAGGGGTAATAATCTTAATTACATACGCTGTTGGTGATTTGGTGATGATATAAACAGGTTCAAGCTCATATTGTAAAGCTAAGGAGACAGCTGAGTGTGATAGATGCCCCTCAGATAGTGAAACCAGAGCAAGACACATCATGAAGCGAAGTAGACTATGGATTCCTATCTTTTTAGAATGGAGCAATGTTCTGATGCTAGAAAACATTAGAGAATGTTAGTCTACATATTTTTATCTTCACTCTTATTTTCTGACACCAGGGGTGTATATTGCGGCACAATGTCTGGGATTATGAATTTGAAACTGTTTGTAAGCTGCGTTAGTGAACTTATTATTCTGTTCAGGGCTCTGTTCGTCGAAAAGCAATTCACAATTCGAGACCAGTATGGGTCATTGAATGGCATATATCAATTTCTCAAGTTCTCAATTCCTATGTGACAGTTCAATCAGTCATGATTTATTTGTTTTATTTGTGAAACAACGATCTGATAGAATCCTACAGTTCACTTAAATAGCGGTTGTGGAGAAGTGGGGTTAGTTATAAACCACTGGTTAAAATAGAGGTTGAAGCAAGATCACAGTATAAAAAATGCAACTGTTTTTCGAATTGCATTTAGTTGTTTAAGTGATTTGTTTTAAAAAACTTAAAATATATCTCATCAATCAGATTTCGTTTTATTCAGACAAAAATATAAGGACTTAGGACTTGTTTTGTTGCATTTATTGTGCTCTGTTAAGGGGTGGTTTCTTATTATAATAAACATTTTGTGAACTGAGTATTTGCTCTTTTTCTCTCAATGAATGTTTGGAAAGTCTGAATGATTTGCTACCAATTTTATATCTGAATCATTTAGAGACGGTATCTATACGATTATTATAATTATCTCTTTATTTATTCATATCTTTCTGGAGTAAACTCTGTCTGGATTGTACATCAATCAGAATCACATCAATTTGAATCAGAATATCACACACTTCATAAATAAATAATATTTTTATAACATGATTATAAATTTTATTTTTATTTTTATGTTGTGAAATTATAATTATAATTTAATTTTATATTAATAAATCATTATATATTAAGATACTTAAAAAAATAAATTACCAAATAAAAATAAATCATTCAGCAATCAAATGTGCTTTGAACAGTGGTCTGACAATTCAGATTCTCATACATCATTCAACTCTTAATTTTACCGAGCGACACCTTAAACTCTTAACCTCGTCAATAAGTTACAATAATTCAAGTAAGTTGAATTAAACTTCTTTAAGCACATAGTTATTCGCTCTCAAAATCAATTGATAATGAATGAAAAAGTTTAACTATACTCCCTCCATCCACTTTTACATATCATTTAAGGTTAAATTGAGTAGATTAAAGTGATATTTAATACTAACGGTTGGACGTACTTAATAGATAAGAATTTAAGATATATTTTTAAAATGTTGTGTAAATGGTAGAATTGATGTATTATGGTTTTTATTGATTATGAAATAATATCATTAATATTTGACTTTTTAAAATAGTTGTATATATTAAATATGCATTGAAAAATGTTATGTATAAATAAAAATAGATAAAAAAAATTAATTAAGTAACATGTTAAAGAGGACAGAGAAGGTATAATAGAACCAATACTTAGAGCCTCATTTGACGGTGTGAGACTTAAAGTACATTGCTCAACAACCTCTCACTCAGACATTTTTCTTTTGAATCCACACCCATACTTAACATTCTCAACATTTTGATCAAACTCAAATTTTATTACTGCACCCATTAGACACATATCTGTTTTTCACATATCAGATAATTAAAAGTAAAATCTAATGTTTTAAATTTTTAAAACATTTTTATTAAAAAAAATTTTAAAAAAACCTTTTTTTGAGAAAATATTTTAAATTTTTTAAAAAAGTATTTAAAAATAATAATTTGATTTATTTTTTTGATGTTAATTTATTCCAATTTTTGATCTATTTCACCGGAGAAACGAGGTTGAGTGGAAGACGGAGATCTTGTTGACATGACGCCATCACTGCGGAGCCGCTTCGTGATGGAAATAATTTGTTGTTTTGTACTTGTGATTTTGGGAGCCGAGAGGGCATTCTGCATCAGGTTTCCTGATCGGATATCTAACGGCGTGAAGAGCCCTCGCGCGCAGAGTCAGCCGTTGAGGACGGCGGTGTTCGCTCTCGGGAGCTTCTGGAGATCTGAGTCGGTGTTTGGTTGCCTGGATGGAGTTGTGCGGACCACGGCCGGGTACGCCGGTGGGACCAAGACGAATCCTGAGTACCGAAGCTTAGGCGATCACGCCGAGGCTGTTCAGGTACATCTGCTGCTTCCTGTGATCTACTTCTACTTCGTTTTTCCCCCAAAGTTACAAAATTCAGCTAAGTTGAGATGTGATGAGTTGAGTTGATTGAGTTCGGCATGTTGTTTAAGGTTGTTGGGTATTAGTATGGATAGAGAATGCTCATTCCAAGCTTATATAGAAGTAGCTCCCCTTCCTCATTCCAAGATGCACCAATCCTTAGCTACAATCTTCTAGTAAGCTAAAGAATTTTCTTCCTTGTAATATTTCTTGAGTTGCAATTAGCGATTCAATAATTTACTTGTTATATGCATTTTCTCTAGTGTTGATTAGTTGTACAAAGTTGAAACATGACCTGCAATTGGTACTGGTCAATTCTAGTGGTGGCGAAGAAACAACTAAGTATTGAAATTTGGGGTATAAAGTGGTGCTACTTTGAACAGTGAGAAAAAAGTCTGATCTCCCAGCAAAGGGAAGAAATTGTTAATGACAAACATCACTTGGGATAACTAGGGTTCCTGTTTGTGTCTGTGGCTTTATTTTTGCAGAAGTATAATTTTGTTTATAATTTTCTTTTCTAGTGAAACAGTATCGGCTCACGGGTTATTGGGGAAGAACAAATAGATCAATAGAATGTTGTTTGTCATTTGTATATAAAATGTGGGGAAGTCATTTTAGTTCACCAATGGATGGTGCGCTAATCGACAATATCCTATCAACTACGAGTTATAGATAAGGTATTTTGATATTTTCATTCCTTGTTGAGCAACTTTGAGTTACAGAATTGCACAGAAAATCTGCTGTTGAAGATGCGTTACACATCTACTAAATGTTTTTTTTTTTTGCCCGGGTTTGCTATTTTTTTCGCTTTCTTTTCTATATTGTGGCTAATTGAAAATTATTTTGCCTCTGATGTGGCTGTTGATATGATCTGAAAATGGTGACAGATCGAATATGATCCTGGAGTCATCAATTTCAGGCAACTTTTGGAGGTTTTCTGGTCTAGCCATGATTCCAGACAAGTATATGGTCAAGGTCCTGATGTCGGTAACCAATACAGGTTAGAATTTCGGGTCATTTCAAGCATTCCTATGTCTTGAACAATAGTCACCTAGGGAAACTGTTGTTTTCTATAGGTCAATTATTTTCACCAATGGCACTGAAGAGATGAGGCTAGCTGCTGTTAGCAAAGAAAGAGAGCAGACTAAATCGAAAAATGGCATTGTTACAACCCAGATTCTGCAATTGGGAGCTTTCTATCCTGCTGAACCTGAACACCAGGTATGGAACTGAATTTCAAATTTATTGCCAATCCAAGCCTGTCAAGCAAAAGGGCTTTTTTTTAATCTATAATGGATGCTTGTCAAACTGCTGCTCATTTGCTAGTCTCGTTGGAATTTGCAGAAATTTGAGCTTAAACGAAACCCGTTTCTTCTTCAGCTGATTGGTAATTTGCGTGAGGAGGAACTTGAAAGGTCTACTCTGGTGGCAAAAATGAATGGCTATGCTGCTGAGCTTTGTCCATCAAAGACCCAGAGGCATATAGATGCCAAGATCAATGAGATTATTAGAAGAGGGTGGCCCATTTTAAGGGATGTTTAGTTTAGATATGTTGAGATGAGATATATTGAGATGAGAGCTTTTTCACTCATGTTATTAAAACGGAAGACTTAGAAACCGTGAAAATATAATATATTGTAATGATTCCTAAATGTGAAAAGGTAAAAAAAATCAAGAACGATCTTACAAGTGATAGACAACAAAACAAAAGAGACATATTTGAAAAAAACAATCTCTATTTGTTGAAATTAATCAAGGGTTGAACTGTAATTATTTAAAAATTATCGAAATTGGATTAAAATAGGTTGCATAACATATATTTTCTTGGTTTTCTTTTACATGTCACTCAATCGAATTTTTTTGTTCACTTTTATGTGTCACTTAATAATTTTCAATGCACAATTATCTTAAAACGTCAAACATTAATTACTTCTTAATCATAATCAATAATTAATCATTTATCATCAGTAATATTCTACCGATGTTATTTTTTCATGAATTTTTTTAAAAAATATTTATCACCACTCATTACATTTGATCAACCGATAGTAAAATTTTTATCTTAATTTACTCAAATTAACCTAAAAGAGTAGGGCATAAATAATTTTACAAAATTATTATATTAAATAATCAAATAAGCCATTTCCTTGATAAATATAAGCGACAAGTTTAAAAAGAGCGCGCACACACTCCAATTCAGCTGAGCTTCGTTTCGCCGCCACTTCATCCTATTCCGGCCAAATGGATTCCGAACGGAAGAGGAAGACGGCGTCAGTCTCCTCCGCCGGGGACGAAAAAGAATCGACCGACCAACACAAAAAGAAGAAATGCAGCAGCAACTCCACCCGTGACACGCTAAAACCACGCCCCTATCTCCCCAATCGCCGGGGCCCAAGGCTGCGCTTTTCACATATTGATAAGTGTAGAAATGTCGGATCAACTATATATGATGATCACTTAGAGCTTCCACTGGACGATGTGGGATAATACGACTATGCTCAACACTCCCCCTCACTTGCGATGAACTTTGTTAACCTCGACAAGTGGGACCTCGTGCGGACCTAGTTAACCGTCATGGGCATGTTCTAGGAATGCGGTCAAAACCCGCTTTGATATCATGTAGGAATGTCGGATCCACACTCAAAACCAATTAGTAGTGAGTGGGGGAGTCCAACTATAAGGATCACTTAGAGCTTCCATTGTACCAGTGGCGGAGCCAGAAAATTTTTTTTGAGGGGGCAAAATTACATAATCAAACATTTGGGTTGAATTTGGGGGGCAAAACTAAAAATTTCGTTGAAATTATACATATAAATTTATATTTTATATATATAAATTTTTTTTTACCCTAGTCAGAAAAATTTTAGGTGGGATTCGGGGGGGGGGGGCGACTGCCCCCTTTGCCCCCCAGTGGATCCGCCTATGCATTGTACGATGTGGGATAATACCACTATGCTCAACATCAAGCACCAGGGTTCAAGAAGAAAGGACTCCTTTATAGTTGACCCTGACGGCGTCGTCATTGCCAAGAGGACCCGTAGCAGCGCCGTCGCTCAGCTAATATGCTGGTGAGCTCCCAAATTTCAATTTTTGTCCAATTTTAAATGGATTCTTCTGCATGTATAATATTTTCTTGTGTTGGTAATTGGCAACAGTTTTATCCGATAATCAAGTGCATTGTTGTTGCAGATTTTGCTTATATTATTGACGCGATAAGTTATTCACTCTGCTAATATGCTACTTAGCTTCACTAATTCCAATCCAATTTCGGGTAAGCTAGCTGGTAAAAAGATGGAGTTGATGAGTAGTGACCTGGCGGGTAAAGTGAACTTTAAAACTGTGTTTGGTTGAGGGAAAATTTGGTGGAAAAAAAAGTTGGGAGAAAATTGAAAAGAAATGGAATTATTGAAGGAATTCATCTAACTTTTTCTTATTTGGTTTCAAAAGGAAAATGATAAGTAAAATGGTTGGGAATCTATTTCATTTTCCATGATCATTTAAAGTTTTATGGAAAATATGTAGAAAAATATCAACCTTCATCACCTCATACATTAAATTTATTCAAAAAGTGAAAATTTGTTTTGAGATATATTGATTTTGATTAGATTGATTTATTAGAGATCAGAATAATATTTTCCACCTAATTTTATTTTCCTCCTATTTTCCATCTAAACCAAATATTGAATTTTACTAATTTTCCATCAAACTTTCATTTCTGTCAAATTTTCTTCAAACCAAACACAGCCTAATGGAACAGATGTTAGTACTCATGAGGGGCTTTGCCAATTCAATGCCCGACGTGAACGAGTCATTGTTGCTGTTGTGAATATTATGTTGTTCTCAGATCAGGTGAGCAAGAGTTTCATATGTGGGTCAGTCCCCTCATTCTCCTCACAGATCCCTGGGTGATATGTGGCCTTATCAATTTCGTGTGGGATTTGATCAGTGCAGACTGCTAAATAGAAAGACCAGTTATTTCAGTGTAGACTTACACTGGAATGTAAATTAAGATGTTCTCTTTTATGTATATTCAACAGACTTGTAAGGCTTCTAAGCGAATTTTTGTGGGTTGTTTGCTGCCGCAGGTTCTCAAAATGCATAAACTACCTTTGAAGATGCGACAGTTGATCTCAAAATCCGTGAGATCAGTGATATTGCGGACACTGATCGCGGCGTGCACATCATTAAGAGAACTGGATGACTGTTGGTTACCGGCATCAATGTGATACGGTGCCTACGTGACCTCGCTCTTCTGTTTATGCTCCCCAAATTGGTATTAACACAAGGCTGTGTACGTCTCCCATGGGACGCGCTCCCCAAATAAGATATTGTTGAAAATAAATAAAAAATTAGAATACAAAACAATGAAATCACCGACATGCACTTTTCCGAAAATGACAAAACTCACCCCCTCAATCACGACATGGGACGCGCTTCAATTCAACCATCTCTTTTCTTCTCTTCTCTTTCTTTAGAAAACATAACTGAATCTCAAATCAATTTTACACTCTTTTCTTCATCTTCTTCTTCTACTACATTTTCAGATTCGATTTCGCAGCAGCAATGGCGTCTGATAACGATTCAGCACCGGCGATCAACGGCCCCTCCGACGCGAATGCCACCCCTGAGCGCAAAATCGCCCTGATCACCGGCATCACCGGCCAAGACGGATCCTACCTCACCGAGTTCCTCCTGGAAAAGGGCTACGACGTCCACGGCCTCATCCGCCGATCCTCCAACTTCAACACGCACCGCATCAACCACATCTACATCGACCCCCACAACGCCCACAAGGCCCGCATGAAGCTCCACTACGCCGACCTCTCCGACGCATCCTCCCTCCGCCGCTGGCTCGACGTCATCGCCCCCCACGAGATCTACAACCTCGCCGCCCAGTCTCACGTCGCCGTCTCCTTCGAGATCCCCGACTACACCGCCGACGTCGTCGCCACCGGCGCCCTCCGGCTCCTCGAGGCGCTCCGCTCCCACATCGCCGCCTCCGGGAGGCACGACGTTCGCTACTACCAGGCTGGGTCTTCCGAGATGTTCGGGGCCACCCCGCCTCCCCAGTCCGAGACGACGCCGTTTCATCCCAGATCGCCGTACGCGGCCTCCAAAGTGGCGGCGCATTGGTACACCGTCAACTACAGGGAGGCGTACGGGCTGTACGCCTGCAACGGGATCCTCTTCAACCACGAGTCCCCGAGAAGAGGGGAGAATTTCGTGACCAGGAAGATCACCAGGGCGGTGGGCAGGATCAAGATTGGGTTGCAGAGTAAGCTGTTTCTGGGGAATCTTCAGGCGTCTAGGGATTGGGGATTTGCTGGGGACTACGTGGAGGCAATGTGGATGATGCTGCAGCAGGAGAAGCCTGACGATTACGTGGTGGCCACCGAGGAGTCCCATACTGTCGAGGAGTTCTTGGTGGCCGCATTTGGGCATGTGGGGCTCAACTGGAGGGATCATGTGGTGATTGATAAAAGGTATTTCAGGCCTGCTGAGGTTGATAATTTGAAGGGGGATTCCAGTAAAGCGCGCAAGGTGCTGGGGTGGAAGCCTAAGGTTGGCTTCTTGCAGTTGGTGAAGATGATGGTTGATGAGGATATCGAATTGGCCAAACGGGAGAAAGTGCTTGTTGATGCTGGATACATGGATGCCCAGCAACAGCCTTAAGGTCCAACTTGCTTCTGCAACTTTTTTTCACATGGAAATTTGATACCATTACACTGCATGCTTCCGTTGAAGTTCATTCACTTTACTTTGGTTGGTTGGTTAAGTCTAAAGTTCACTTTTGATAGAGGCTATAGGTTCGGAAATCTTACTACAACTGCAATTCTGTTTATTCAGTTTATGCAAGGTCATGAGTGACGGGGTTTATGTGATACAGAGCTCATTTTGTTGTGGTAAATTTTGAAACAATGCTATGATGATATCCATGTCGATTCCAGTTATAGTTGCTGCTTAAACCGTGCTGTAAAACTCACTGCGGTGGTGAACTCAATGCTTGAGCCCTTAGCATTAGTATCAGCCCTGTGGATTTATCGGCATCAGCATTGTATGTATAGGTCAGGGTTTAAACCTAACTTAACTTTTAGCAATGTATTCTGCTGCTCCTAAATAAATACTGAGTTCGAGATCTGGTATATTTAGAAAGCCGATGAAAAGAAATCTGAAGCAAGGGTTGGACCTCTGTAATGATTCTAACTAGGGTGTTCCTCCTACAGTCACTTATTTCCCTCACTCAAACTTCGTACAACTACTTTCTGTACAAGGTAATTCCACTGTTTACATTCGTTGTATGTTTGCCTGCATATCTTTAAATTTCGTTGTGTGTTTGCCTGCATATCTTTCAAATGGAAGAAGCGGATCCGATCTGTTTAAGAGTTTGTGAGGGGCTCAACATGACCGCTGGCTCATTTATAGAATTTATGAATTCTGTTAAAATCGTGGAAGGCAGCCTTCCTCTGATTAGATCCCAGTCGACTTGTTTCTGATTGGAATTCTTTTGATGCTCGACTATTTGGTACTGCTATTAAATTCAGCCGCTGTGTTTATTGGAATCAGGGATTGTTACAGCTTCTGGTTCCGTTCAGTTTGTATGATTATTCTGCTGCATTGATCACTGATCATATTTGAATTGATCACGTTGTAGAAAATCACTGGAGGCTG
The DNA here is from genome assembly GCA_002312845.1 of Kalanchoe fedtschenkoi. Taxonomy (NCBI): domain Eukaryota; kingdom Viridiplantae; phylum Streptophyta; class Magnoliopsida; order Saxifragales; family Crassulaceae; genus Kalanchoe; species Kalanchoe fedtschenkoi. Next base: position 219,136 of record NQLW01000060.1, read on the forward strand.
CCTTGACTCCGTTCAGATTGAGGCAGATCCATGACAAGTTAATGGGAAATTCAGTTTTGGTTGGTAATGCCAGTTGGTAATGAGTGGGGAGCCCAACTATACATGAGAGTCAATTTTGAGTTCAACTTGGACGATGTGGGGTAATATCACTATGCTCAACAGATTGAGATGAAGTTTAACAATTTGGTAGTTGGAATAATGTCCAACATTCTCAGTTCCTAGGTTCAAGTTTCATGAGCCGGAATATGTTAAAATCAAGACCAAAAAAAAGTTGATAAGCCCTCGACTCAAAATATTAAGGAAAAAGTATAAAAATAGTATGAACATGTTGCATATTCAAAATTTGTGAGCGAATTATTTAATTATATAATTATCAAAAATTTGTCGTTGGGATCACTCTATAATCAATTACATTAAGTATCGAATCTTGAAAATTTTTACATAATTGCTATTCAGTACCTGATTATATGAAACTGATCCAACTCAATAAACAAATAAAAAAATGTATACCGCCTTCCTCTCTAGCTCACTCCATTCTAGGGCTTCAACTCGTGTCTGAATCAACCTTAAGTCGGCCAAAATTTATAGCATAAATGGTGACGATGGCAGAATTCATCTCTAACTTCGACATCCAAAATTTGAAATTTCTCAGTTTATCATCAATGCACTAAACCCACCATCAAGTCAATCGGAGATGCAATTTTTTTTTTGTCATTTTAGCTATTACGCGGCCAGTCTGCAGTTCAATGTCTCTGGCTTTGGATTCAGAGTACGAAATTAAAATAAAATAGATAAAAATTATATTATTTTCTTTTTTTAGTATAGATGAAAAAAATTTTGGACAGGATTTGGGGACGACTGTCCTTTACCACACAGTAGCTCCGCCACAGTCCCCCATCACAAGTCTCAAATGAACCATAATTTAAGAAGTTTAAAATAATTTTACAGACCTCATCCCGTCTTATTAATTAGGATGTATTGTTAATTTTGACATTCAAATAAATGTGTATATGATATATGATGAAATTCGGAGGAAGAAATAATATTTATTTATTTCTTACCGTATTAAATTATTATGAAATACTATGAGAGAAAATATTTCTATTACAAATAAGAGAGAGAATAGATTTTATAGGGGATGATTTGCTCATCTCCAAAAGAACCCTATTTATAATGAAATTTCATGAGGTCTGTTGAGGTTTGCCATTTTCTTATATTCTGAAACATCTATTTTACTTATTTTCTTCATTTTGTCAATAGAGTAATATAGCATGTTGTTATCATATACTAACTCCATTGTACTCATATACCAATTTTATTTTTTGTGAGTGGGTTCCATTATATGCGTCATTTTTCAACACGGCTCCTTGATGCCCAATATTGTAATTCCAAGTACTAGTCGAAACAATTCTCTTTTTTTGTATAGAATCAAATTTTTATTAAAAGAAGAATATGGTTAGAAAAAGCCTCCGACCGATGACTTTTACAAACATTCGGGAAGAAGAGGATGGTACCCACCTCCCGCCTTATTAAAATCAACATTCAAAAATCAAATTACAGCATTACAATCAAACAATAAAACAATTAATAAAAACACAATTACAAACTTAGATTCAAAAGATCCGGTGAATGCCCAGCCTATTAGGTCGCAACAGCTCCTTAACCTTCAGTGGAGTAGAGCAAAATTTTCATCCTGAATTTTAAACTCTGATTAACCTTTGTTAATTTCCTCACTGCCAAATTCTGATCAGTCTGAATCCGCACTACTTTAATCTATCCAACCAGTTACTTACAACTTCGGTAATCATAAACCACCTGCCATGGCATTATTTTCCTACCAACCATAAAATCTATCTGCCCTTTATCATAAACAAGTTTTGTTCTTATTTGCTTGGATATAAAATCACAGTCTATATTGCTCATGCTGCTATTAGGTATTTATGATGAAGAAGAAGTCGAAGCCATAGTTGATTTGGTGGATTCTTCTACTTTGAGTGTTATTCCTTACAATCTCTCAATCTAGCTAGTTATACATAAAAAGTGAAGTTATGTTTCTCCTCCTCCGGCAAGCTCGTTACGACCCTCTTCCAGACCGTCGCCAACAATTTTGGATCTATCAACATCACTCGCAATCCAACCACTAACACCGTCTCCGCCTGAACCCCATCCTCCTCCTCCTCCTCTAACGTCTCCATCCTCACCTTGATCTAATCCATCCAATACTCTCTCACAGTCATCTCCATCACTATCATATCAATCGATTCCGTCCTCACCCCTGTTGAGTATGTCACTTGGCAAATGTCCCACATCGGCTAGTGAGGAGAAGATGAGGTGACTTATATTGGATTGTTGAACCATGACTTACAAGCCTGGGCTTTTGAGTCACAATGGGGATACAATCCAATATGAGCCGACCTGTAAATTCAACATGGTATCAGAGCCGACGGT